>JBAIZL010000002.1:266985654-267045654 GCA_036971475.1 Prosapia bicincta | reverse complement strand
CTGATCTAGAAAAATATCATTAAGTAGTGGTTTTTATCGAACGAAAATAATAAGAACAATATAACCTTATGCTTTCGTGGGTTTTTCATAAAATTACTAAAATTATGTCAGACAAGTATTTAAATTGTGAGGTAACAAAACAAATCATGGAAAATACAAGGAAAAGTAAATTATTAAATTTTATGACTTTGAATACTGTTTACAGTTATATAATGCTTATCTGTGAAAAATACGAATTGTATTTCTTTTAAGTTATAGGATAACAAAATTCGTTGTTTGTGTTTATTTTGAATTACAAAATTCGATTTTTAATTTATTTGTAATCTTTACACTGTTTACCTAAACAACTCCGCGACGACAGCAAAGACAAACCAGTTTAAACATAAATCGAAATATCAATTGAAAATGTGTTACTGAGGTGGGTGACATTTGATAAATAATTTTGCGTCGCATAAATAGAGCAAACCTCAAAACAAACTTCCAGGAGTCCTACATAAGCGTAAAAATAAGGTAATGGACGTTGATTATTTTTACTAAAACCAATTATCTTGACTTACAAACTAAATCCAGTTAACTAAATAATATACATAGACAAAATAAAATTACTACCTACCAGTATTATTAATTACATTGCTTGAATCGTTATACTCTCGCTATTATTAAAACCTAAGGGTTTTACTTTTAGCTCGCTTTGTTTTAACACTAATTCTCTTGTTTAATTTCTCAAAACAATTCCTTTGATATCAATCTTTTCCACCCTATTAGGTTTTAATTTTGTTTATGTAAAAATTGATTAAGCTATCTAATTTAAGATATTGTTGAAGTTTTTATTTAAAAAGAGTTTTATTAGTACGCCAAACATCGCAGAATGTATAGCAGTTCTGATCAGTGCTCTGAGTTACTTGGGTTTATTGTTTTTATGCTATTCACAGTTATGGTTTTTTCATTGTTAATGACACGTAAACTATAATGTTTTCAAATCCGTGAAAGGTAATTACATAATATAGTTATACTATTTCCATCCGTAAAGGCAAAATATACCGAAGGGTTAAAAAAATTCATAATTTTGTTATAAAACATAGCATACATTTAAAATACTGTATATAAATATTTTTTCCGTTTTAAATTGAACTCTATACAAAAATAGAGTTAAATTATTATTCTATTGTTTGAACACAATATATTGTTGTTTAATTTAAAACAAAAATTAAATAAAATTAATAATCTCCAGTATTGGCACAATATAAGTAAAAATAAAATAAAATTATTAATCTTCAGTATTAAAACAATAAAATAATACAAAAAAATATATTTACAATGTAATAACGTTTAATCTTATAGAAAAATACACTAATATTATTATAATCTAGTGTCGGCAAAATAAATGCAAAAAAGAAACTAAAATACTTATCTCCAGTATGAACAAAACATATGTTTAATTTTACTAAACAATACAATAAAATTATTAATCTCCAGTATAGGCGAAATAAATGCAAAAATAAAATGAAATTACTAATCTCCAGTATGAACAAAAAAAAATTGATGTTTAATTTTATACAAAACCACAATAAAATTATTGCGGGCAAAATAATTTTCCAGTATGGGCAAAATAAATTCAAAAATAAAATGAAATTACTAATCGCCAGCATGAACAAAACATTTATTATTTATTTTTATATGAAAATACAATAAAAATATTAATCTATAGTATTGGTAAAATAAAGTCATAAATAAAATACAATTACTAAACTCCAGTATGAACAAAACAAAATTAATGTTTAATTTTATACAAAGCCACAATAAAATTATTGCGGGCAAAATAATTTTCCAGTATGGGCAAAATAAATTCAAAAATAAAATGAAATTACTAATCGCCTGCATGAACAAAACATATTATTTTTTATTTTTATACAAAAATACAGTACAAATATAAATCTCCAGTATGGGCAAAAAATGCAAACAAAAAATAAAATTACTAATCTCCAGTATGGACAAAACAATTTATTGTTTACTTTTATACAAAAATGAAATAAAATTACTAATTTCCAGTATAAACATAATATATAATGTTTATTCTTATACAAAAATACAATAAAATTACTAATCTCCGTTATGGGCAATAGATTTCAAGTTTAAATTTATACAAAAATAAAATAACATTACTAATCTCCGGTATGGGCAAAACATATTAAAGGTTAATTTTAAAAGTAAAATAAAACTACTATTCTCCAGTTTGAAAAAACTTATTAATGTTTAGCCTAATTCAAAAATACATCACAATTATTAGAAATTAGAATTTTCCAGTATTTCCAAAATAATTCCAAAAATAAAATCAAATTACTAATCTTTGGTATAGGCAAAATATTGATAAATATTGGCAAAATAATATTACATATTATTGTTTATTTATACAAAAAATACAATACAATTATTATTATCCAGTATAAGCAGAATCAATAAAAAAATTAAATAAAACTACTAATCTCCAGTACATACAGAACATATTACTGTTTAACTTTATACAAAAATTCAAATACAATTATTATTCTCCAGTATAGGAAAAATAAATACAAAAATAAAATAAAATTTTTAATCTCCAGTATAAACAAAACATAATTAAGATTAAATATATTAAATATATATAATATATTAAATATAATAAACATATTAAATATAAAGAGATTAATCTCTTAATAGATTAAGATCAATTAAAAAATATATATATATATATATATATTAATATCCAGTATGGCAAAACATATTGATGTTTAATTTAATACAAAAATTTCAAAAAAATACTATCCTCCAGTATAAACATAATATATTTATGTTAATTCCTATACAAAAGTAAAATAAAAATCGAATCTCTGGTAGGGGTAAAACATATTAAAAAGTTTAATTTTATAAAAAAATAAAATAAAAATTCGAAGAGTATGAACAAAGCCTAATAATGTTTAATTTTATCAAAAAAAAAAAATAAATAAATAAATTACTAGTCTACGGTATGGTCTCAAAATATGCAAAATTGAAATAAAATTACTAATCTCCTGTATGGTCTCAAAATAAGCAAAATTAAAATATAATTACTAATCTCCGGTATGGTCTCAAAATATGCAAAATTAAAATAAAATTACTAATCTCCGGTATGGTCTCAAAATATGCAAAATTAAAATAAAACTACTAATCTCCGGTATAGACTCAAAATATGCAAAATTAAAATAAAATTACTATTCTCCGGTATGGTGCCAAAATATGCAAAATGAAATAAAATTACTTAGCTCCGGTATGGTCTCAAAATATGCAAAATTAAAATAAAATCACTAGTCTCTAGTATGAACACAATATATTATTGTAACATTTTAAAGAAAAATATTAACAATTACTAATCTCTAGTATGGGCACAATCAAAGCAAAAAAAATAAAATTATATATCTCTAGTATGAACACAACATAATAGTGTTTAATTTTGTACAAAAAAAAAAAAGAATTACTAATCTAAAGTATAAACACATTTTATTAGCCTATAATTATTTTCAAAAATGAATAAACTTACTTATCGCTAGTATAGGTACAATATATGCAAAACTAAAATAAAATTACTAATCTCCAGTATGAACATAATATATTATTCTATAATCTTTTATAAAATAAATAAAATAATTAATCTAAAGTATGTTTGCTTCATATGCAAAAATAGAAATATAATTCCTGATCACCACCATGAACAAAATGTATTAATGTTTAATTTTATACAAACTTTAAATAAAATTACTAATCTCCAGTAGTTTCACAATATATAATTCCTTAATTGTATATAAAAATGAATAAAATTACTAATCTCCAGTATGGGCACAATAAATGTAAGAAAAAAAAATAAATTACTAATCTCCAGTATGAACAAAACAATTTATTGTTTACTTTTATACAAAAATGAAATAAAATTACTAATTTCCAGTATGAACATATATATAACGTTTATTCTTGTACAAAAATACAATAAAATTACTAATCTCCGTTATGGGCAATAGATTTCAATTTTAAATTTATACAAAAATAAAATAACATTACCAATCTCCAGTATGGGCAAAACATATTAAAGGTTAATTTTAAAAGTAAAATAAAACTACTATTCTCCAGTTTGAAAAAACTTATTAATGTTTAGCCTAATTCAAAAATACATCACAATTATTAGAAATTAGAATTTTCCAGTATTTCCAAAATAATTCCAAAAATAAAATCAAATTACTAATCTTTGGTATAGGCAAAATATTGATAAATATTGGCAAAATAATATTACATATTATTGTTTATTTATACAAAAAATACAATACAATTATTATTATCCAGTATAAGCAGAATCAATAAAAAAATTAAATAAAACTACTAATCTCCAGTACATACAGAACATATTACTGTTTAACTTTATACAAAAATTCAAATACAATTATTATTCTCCAGTATAGGAAAAATAAATACAAAAATAAAATAAAATTTTTAATCTCCAGTATAAACAAAACCTATTAAAGATTAAATATATTAAATATATATAATATATTAAATATATTAAACATGTTAAATATAAAGACATTAATCTCTTAATAGATTAAGATCAATTAAAAAATATATATATATATTAATATCCAGTATGGCAAAACATATTGATGTTTAATTTAATACAAAAATTTCAAAAAAATACTATTCTCCAGTATAAACATAATATATTTATGTTAATTCCTATACAAAAGTAAAATAAAAATCTAATCTCTGGTAGGGGCAAAACATATTAAAAAAGTTAATTTTATAAAAAAATAAAATAAAAATTCGAAGAGTATGAACAAACCCTAATAATGTTTAATTTTATCAAAAATATAAATAAATAAATAAATTACTAGTCTACGGTATGGTCTCAAAATATGCAAAATTGAAATAAAATTACTAATCTCCGGTATGGTCTGAAAATATGCAAAATTAAAATAAAATTACTAATCTCCGGTATGGTCTCGAAATATGCAAAAGTAAAATAAAATTACTAATCTCCGGTATGGTCTCAAAATATGCAAAATTAAAATAAAATTACTAGTCTCTAGTATGAACACAATATGTTATTGTAAAATTTTAAAGAAAAATATTAAAAATTACTAATCTCTAGTATGGGTACAATCAAAGCAAAAAAAAAATAAAATTATATATCTCTAGTATGAACACAACATAATAATGTTTAATTTTGTACAAAAAAAAAAAATTACTAACCTAAAGTATAAACTCATTTTATTATTCTATAATTATTTTCAAAAATTAATAAACTTACTTATCGCTAGTATAGGTACAATATATGCAAAACTAAAATAAAATTACTAATCTCCAGTATGAACATAATATATTATTCTATAATCTTTTATAAAATAAATAAAATAATTAATCTCCAGTATGTTTGCCTTATATGCAAAAATAGAAATATAATTCCTGATCACCACCATGAACACAATATATTAATGTTTAATTTTATACAAACTTTAAATAAAATTACTAATCTCCAGTAGTTTCACAATATATAATTCTTTAATTGTATATAAAAATGAATAAAATTACTAATCTCCAGTATGGGCACAATAAATGTAAAAAAAAATTAAATTACTAATTTCTAGTATGTGAACAGTTTATTATACTTTATGTTTATGAAAAAATGAATAAAATTACTAATCTCCAGTATGAACATAATGTATTATTCTATAATCTATTATAAAATAAATAATCTTCAGTATGTTTGCTTTATATGAAAAAATAGAAATATAATTCCTGATCACCACCATAAACACAATATATTAATGTTTATTTTATACAAACTTTAAATAAAGTTACTAATCTCCAGTAATTTTACAATTTATAATTCTTTAATTGAATATAAAAATGAATAAAATTACTAATCTCCAGTATGGGCACAATAAATGTAAAAAAAAAAATTAAATTTCTAATCTCCAGTATGTAAACAGTTTATTATTCTCTATGTTTATAAAAAAACGAATAAAATTACTAATCTACAGTCTGATCACAATATATGCAAGAATAAAATAATATTACTAATCTCCAGTATGAACACAGTATAATAATACACAATATCAAGAGCACAGTGGTACAATATACTACAATGAAACTATTGGAAAGAGCCCCAATACCACAAAAATTATCATAAATAAAAAATAAAATAATTTACTTAAGATTAAACCCTTATGTACCTTCAATGACCATGTCATCATCAACAGAGGTTCTATTACAAAATTACAATCTAGCAAACAAGAAGTTGCAAACTAGAGCGATACCAATCAGTCAGTCAGTCAGAGAAGGAGGGGGTTTGGTGGCCCCCGAGGTTATGCAGCGTCTGTCACGCGACACTGGCTGCGGGTAGGAATATGGGAACAGGGCTTTTTGGTAAATGATACCAATCGTTCTTTACGGTTGCTATATAAAGGCGTGAGGTAAGCTCCGCCCCCTTTTCGCCCTCGACCAACAAATAACTATCGGCCAACTTGACACAAATAGGGTATGTCAAAAAGTACACTATAATAATACATATATAATAAAAACTACAGCTTATAACAATAAATAAAATAAAAACCATTAAATTAATGCGTCGTATTTGAAAAATGCTATTTAAATAAAGTATATAAAGGTGAGTTAGAGACAGGCCCTTTATCTGCATTCATTAATTTACAATTTGATTTGACTATAAAACTACTTTCATAAGTATTAAGTAACTTTTTTGAGGATATATGTAGATAAAATTACATTTGTATCTAAATTATGCTGATTACTAAGGACATGTTCTGCTACACTTGATTTTTCAGGTCTGTCATATTTACATCTAGTTACAATTTTTCTTTGTTTGACCTATACATATAGGCCTATATCGTCACAAGTACTACAAATTATCTTATAAATACCTGATTTTCCAGCATTTGAATTTTATCTTTCGGGTTACATAGTAAACGCTTGAGTTTATTTTCAGTTTTATAGGGTATCTTAACATTAATTTTTTAAAAAATAGAGTCTAACCCTTTTGTTAAAATATTATCAAAAGGAAGACTAATATAATTACATTTTTTAACTTATTTTTGAAGAGTGGTAGATATCCTTACAACATATTTTAATCTTTGATTTCTAACAATATTATCTAAAATTTTGGTATTAAAATCGTTATATCTAGCCACTCCTTTGATATAATTAATTTCCTTATAAAAACGTCTAGGACTAAGTGGTACATTGATCGCTCTGTTAATAAAACTGGTAAATGCTGCTATTTTATGCGTATAACAATCGTTGGAACTATTTAAAATTTGTCTATTATTGTTAGTAGGTTTCCTGTAAATATCAAATTCTATTTTTTCATAATTTTTAATATCTAAGAATATCTAAAAACGGTAGAAAATTATTACTTTCTAATTCATAAGTAAACTTAATGGAACTGTGTATGCTATTAGGATGGTTTACAAAAAAAAAAACATAACATCATTTACTGCTATCAAAGATCGTATAAACATCGTCAACATATCTTAACCATATTCTAGAAAAATATATAATTCTATTCTTTAAGTTTTAATCAAATCTGCTCATAAAAAGCTCAACAATGAAAGGAGACAAACTGTTGCCCGTAGCAGTTCCATCACATTGTTAATAAAATTCATTATTAAATTTTATGAAATTGGGTACATACATATTTCAGGTAATTTGAAATAATCGTTTATTTTAAAGGTTTATTAACAGGTTTAATGTTATTTTTTATTAATAAATCTTAAACATTCAATATAGTTTCTTTAGCAGGAATGCTGGGAGAAAAACGGACTTACATGAAAAGATACCATAATCTCAGTACTACTAAGTTTTATATTCTCAACTTTTTTGACAAATTCTATGCAGAGATGTATATAGGTCAAACAAAGAAAAATTGTAACTAGATATAAAGAACATCATGCCCATATTAGATATGATATACCTGAAAAATCAAGTGCAGCAGAACATGTAATTAGTAATCAGCATGATTTATTTAGATAAAAATGTTATTTTAGCTAAATGTATAAACTCAAAAAAGTTATTTAATAGTTACGAAAGTATTTTTATGTTAATGTTTATTTCTATACAAAAATAAAATAAAATTACTAAACTCCTATATGAACACAATATATGCAAGAATAAAAATTTATTACTAATCTCCAGTATAAACACAATATTTTATTGTTTGTTTCTATACAATAACAAAATTAAATTACTGATCTCCAGTATGAACACAATGTAATAATGTTTATATTTTAACAAAAATAAAATTATATTACTAATCTCCAGGGGGGTGAAGTTGATCGCCTGCACGTGGTGCCCCCTGCTCTCGACTGAACGATCAACAGTCTGCGCTATACTCGAGCAGACCACAAGAGCAATAAAGATTAAGATAAACAAAGTTTTTACGAACGGCCCTCTTCAGGGCCCTGACGACGGCCTGAAGCTAACCTTTTGGAATGCCGGAGGTCTAAACCAATCCAAATTATTAGAACTAAAACATATTATTTTTACTTTTGACACGGACATCTTTATAATTGTCGAAGCTGGTGCCACTGACAACACTGTGTTTTGTCAAGTCCCAGGATACTCCCTCGTAACTCTGAAAAGAGCACGACCTGTTGCATCGGGAATTCTTGCCGGTGTGAAAAATACAGTCATTGCTGAACATCAAATTATACATGAAATGACCAACGACGATAAGTCAGAGATAATACTTGTTAAGGTTTGAAAGCAGACAAAAATGTACAAAGTCTATGGACTTTACAATCCACCACTAAACAGAGCAAGTCTTGAAAACAGCATTCGGGGTATTTGTGCAAACACTATCATCACGAGAGATTTCAACGCACCATCATCAAGATGGGGTTATGATAGAACAGCCGCAGTAGGAAGATCTATAGAGGACAAAGTTTAAATTGCTCTCCGATGACCTAATAACGGGGGATCTCATTATAGATTGCCCTGACAAATCCACAAAGGCCGCAGCATCCACTATACTTAAATGCGCCCAATCAACAGCGCCTCGAGGACAAGTGAAAAAGCATAGACCTTTCTAGACAGCGAAACTCTCCACCCTGAAGAAAAAACAAAATGACGCCAGGAAAGCTGCTGAAGTTGAAAAGACAAGAGATAGCTGTGCAGAAGTGCGACGAGCGCAAGTGGCCCTCCAACGGGAAATTAAAGCGACAAGCATACAGTACATTTGTCAGCCGATTGGACTATAAAAAAGATGGAATAAAAGCACATCGTTTCCTGTCAAGTTTAAACAATCAACAAGTAACTGCATCTGCAGAACCTATAATATACCACGGCAAACACGTCCATGCCCCAAAACATTATCAAACGCTTTCTGCCAACACTACGCCAACTTTGGAAAATTAAAGATTCCTAAGCTCCAGAAAAATGAATTCCTAAAGTATCGACACTCTACATGTCTATCAGAGGAGGAAAATCAGGTCATGAACGGAAACTTCTCCCTTGCAGAACTAAAGGCAGCTTTATATACTCTAAAACCAGGAAAATCAGCTGGACCAGACTCCATATTACCAGAGTTCCTGTTACATCTTGGGACATCCGCCCAGAAAACTCTCTTGAAGCTTATGAACCTAACTCTGAATAAATTCATCACTGACCTGTGGCGCAAAGCGGAAATCATTCCTATCTTTAAAAAAGGAAAGCCTCCATGCGAAGTAAAAAGCTACAGACCCATTTCCCTCACGAGCTGCTGCTGCAAGCTAGCCGAGCGAATCATCGTCTGAGTCCCTCTCTAAAGAGGACCGGTGCCCTGTCAGACGAGCAAGTTGCCTATAGGAAACACCGTGGCACTATGGACCAAGTTGTGAAGCTCGTTGAAGCAGTGAAGGATGGCTTTCATAGAAAAATGTCGACTGTGCCAGTCTTTGTAGACTTCAAGGAAGCCTATGACAGAATATGGAGGAAGCTTCTGTTGAACAAACTCCAAAAATTAGGAATAACTGGAAAACTCTTAGGATGGGTGAAGTCCTTTCTGGCACATAGGCATGTTCCAGTCCGTTTCCGAGACACAATTTCGTCATTTAAACAGCAACTCAACGGCCTACCGCAAGGAGCAGTACTCAGCTGTATCCTTTTCAATATTATGATAAACGACCTCTTAAAAATAGTAAAAGAAGTACCGGGCATATCAACCTTACTTTTTGCGGACGACCTTGTCTTTTGGGTTTCAAGCGGGACTCCTTCGAACCTGGAACAAAACTATAAATCGAACACTTAGCAGAGTTGCTGACAGGGCCAACTACAACCAAATGGTAGTTAGTGAGAAAAAGACTGTTTTCACTCTATACGCCCTTCAACTAAGCCACCAAAACTGAGGATCAAGCTAAACAACAAAACTTTAAACCATGAAGATACTCCACGATATCTTGGCATCACGTTAGACAGGAAGCTAAACTTTGCAAACATATAGAGGCAACAGCCGAAAAAGCCACCAACAGAAGCAAACTGCTGAAGAGATTAACAGCAACTACATGGGGTGCTACCCAGGATGTTCAAACTTCAACGTACCGGACCAATGTACGACCAACAATGGAGAATGGAGGAGAGGTGCTCAACCTGGCCAGCTCAAATTGCCTTTAGAAGCTAGACAAGGTTCAAAATAATAACATGAGGCTCATAACTGGAGGAGCTAAATCGACTCCAATACTAGCTATGGAAATCCAAACAGGACTGGAACCACTTGGAAGTCAGAAGAGACAAATGTCTCCTAAAATTCTGGGAAAAATTAAAAGAACAAATAGAAAGTTTTCGGAAACATATAAAGCTGCCACTTTCCGCCTCAGAACACATATTACTCCAGTAAACAAAGCTCTACAGCTGGAACAAAAATATAACATTTTCCTTCATGCAAAAGCTGCCCCATTAAGTCAACATAATCGAGTCTTTCACAACCTACCTCCAGTTTTTCTAAACCATATTGACCAGGTGAAACCAAAGTCACAGGCTATGGATATTGAACTCAGGAAAGCAACATTAATGGCCATCAACGAACGATTCCCTGAATGTGACTGGCTTCATGTTTACACAGATAGATCTTCAAACCATTCAAGTGGAGAAACTGGAGCAGGATATTTTTCAAAATTATTTCAGGGATCGGTAGCTGTGGGTCTCTGCTGCAGCAGTTTTGATAGTGAGGTTGTGGCCATAGGAGAAGCAGCATCATGCGACATGCGACTTTCGCCGAGGCAGGTTGTATTCTTGATGGATTCACAATCAGCGATTTTGGCAGTTTCCTCTAACACACCAACTGACTGCACCTTGACAGTGTCGTGCAGAGAAAAAATGCAACTATGCCAAGAGGCAGGATTCAGAGTTGCGCTTCATTGGATTCCCAGCCACGTTGGTACAACAGGGAACGAAAAAGCTGACAACCTCGCCAAGAGTGGGTTCCGCCTACCACAGCCACAAATCAAAATATCACTGGGCTCTGCTTACACCAGGATTCACGCAGCAGCTAAGACGTACTTGAAAACATCACAAGAAAATCTGGCTGTTGGAAAGAGATGGCAAGAACTTTGTACTAACCCCATTCCAAAAAACCTGCCTCGACCTATCAGTGTTCCGCTGTTCGGTTTAACCATGGGACGACTATCTTCAGGCGCACCTTCATCGCATTGGGCTGGCGGACACGGATCGGTGCCCCTTGTTCCAAACAGGAAAGATGGATGGAGACCACTTTCCTGCCTGCCCACAGCTCGAAGCATACAATAACGACACAAAAACCAGACTCTCCAAGCTCTACTGGTCTGCACGATGCCAAATGGTCGAGTTACCAAGGGCAGGCATTGGATAAAGTAAAGTAAGTATCTCCAGTATAAACACAATATTTAATAATGTTTATTTCAATACAAAAATAAAATAAAACTACTAAACTCCTATATGAACACAATACATGCAAGAATAAAATACTATTACTAATCTCCAGTATAAACACAGTACTTTATTTTTTATTTCTATACAATAATAAAATAAAACTACTGATCTCCAGTATACAACGCATATTTAAAATATACTAATGTTTAATCCTTAAAAAAATAATATTATATTACTAATCTCTAGTGAGGGCACAATATATGCTAGAATAAAATAATATTATCAGAGTCAAGTATGAACACATTACATAATTATATAATTTTATACAATAATTAAATGATATTACTAATTTCCAACATGGAAAAAATTTAATAATTTTGAACCTTATACAGAAATATTATAAAAATCTAACTCTAGTATTATTTACTAATAAAATAAAACTTAGACTCTATATGTTAGTAAGAAAATAATAAATGGTTTACATTGTAGTTTGTTCTATTTATACAGTGATTTTGTTGTACATATTTTATTGTTTAATTCGGTTGATAGAAACCGAATACTTTCAAACTCTATAGCTTTTAACTCTTTATTTCTAAATAAAAATGATTTTAAGGAATCAGTTCATGATTTTTATTCTTTTTTAGTTAATAAATACGTCAAATAGCTCAGAATGTTTCGTAATTTTGTGCAGTACTCATAGTTGTTACTTCTTTGTAGTTCTTAACAAGCATCAAATAAATTCATAATTTTTCTCTAAAATATACAATACATTTCAGAAAATATAAAATATTTTTCTCTTTTTGAATCGAAAAAGTGTAATGATAGTATGTAGTGACGTTTGAGTAAAAGTTTTTACTATTTACCGTACCGAATTAATCTTAATATCTAAGGTCTTATTTCACTATATATTACAGTGTTTTAGTTCTAATAATTTTAAAATAAACTTTTTTAATAATTTGTAAGGGGGTAGTGTTTGCATGTCGGGAGGATTAATAATTATTCAGTTACGTTACAAGTTAACAAACATATATGAGTTTCTGTCTATCTTGAGCACATTTTATATAAAACTTACTGAAACAATGTTATCGATTGGTCTAGAAATTTTGGTTCAAAGGTTTTGTAACCATGGTGACAGCTGTAGGGAACAGAGATTTTCGGTAACATAACGTCGAATATATAATATGATTTATACCGAGTTTGATTACTTCTGTTTTGTTTGGAGTATGTGTAAACTTTATATTGTTCTTCCGTGTTGTCGTTAGCACTTACTGTTGAAGTGGAGAATTTATAGGTTGTGCTTCATAGCAATGTTCGTTGTGTCCCGTTTTTGTTGTATTAGTTTCACAGTGGTTGTAATAAAATGTATGTGTTTTCAAATCTCTGTTTGATAACTGCAGTCTGTTAGCCTAATATATAATCTGTCACTCTTAGAACAGTTCATCTTGTACATACCTGGTGACTCGAGTTTATCTCTGGTGTTTACTCTAAATAGTTAACTCTAAATTTTGATGTCATTGTTGATAGTTTTAAATAACTTTATAGAAAATCCAGGGAGCTTGTTATACTTATATATTTTATTTATAAGATCGGAAATCATTGATTTGGTAAATTAAGATTTTTTCTTAAATTATAGCATATTTTAAAAGCGGATATTGGCTATTATTTTACAAACAAAAGAATTTGTTATGAATTAAGGAATTTAAGTAGTTTTGTAACTAATAGGTGTCACATTTATTTTTAGACGTAATCACTGAGTTATTTTCGTCGTAAATAGGTAAAAAATACGAACGAAAATACGTTATTTTTGTCCTTAACTTCAAAATTGTTGCAGCAGAAAACCATAACTCATTAATATAAAAGGATTGGGTGTTTTCATAAAAGGAAACAATAAAATCCCCATTGAAACCTAATATTTGATATGGACAAAAATTGACGGAACGCTATTATTTGTAGGTTTTCATATTTTCGATACTTTATCCCTCACGATATTAATTCGGTTTCGTAGTTATAAAAGCTTTGAATGGAAAATTTTAAAGTATAATAAAAAAATACACACCAAAAGTGTTCAAGAACCACCCAGTCTCTTGAATTTATTAGTAACCTACCGATTATTTCTTGTAAACATGCCAGCGGTTTTATAAAAATAGGAACCCGCTAACATTAGAAAAACTGGTATAGATTGTTGCGTGTTACTGTCTGAACTGGCACACAAATCTCCCAAGTATCTTAAAAAGAAAATAATTAATATTTAAAATAGCAGTTTATTAGTAAAGAGCAGCAATTAGTGGAGTTTAAAAACATTTATACATCTTTGTTTCCAATATTCCCCATTTAATTAATTAGGGGGTATTTTAAAATGAGGTGGTAAAAATGAATAGAGCTCAATTGCTAATTAATGGCGCGTCAACAAATTTGTAATATAATTAAAACAAAAAGTATAATATTTCATAAGAGTTACTAATCTATTTTAAATTAAATGCAATTTTGTAATGATATTTCTCTTAGTTGGAAAATGTACACACAATCCTGTGCAGAGATATTTTAAATAGTTTTGCATTTTTTTTATTTAGCGGATTATTGTTACTGGACTTAGTTCCATCGTTTAACTGAATTTAAATTGCCTACAAAGAGCCGTGTCTTATATGTCTGAGGCAGCAGTGCATTTATTACTGGCCTAATCCTATTGCAGGTTGAACTTTGTACTGATATTTTAATAGTGATTAAACTAGGTATAAATAGATTGTCCTTGACCAGGAAGTTAAAACCTTTATTTTGTCGCAAGCTTATTGGAGAAAAATAGTTTCTTCCAGATGATGTTTAGGATTTACGTAATTAGTTAACTTTTTTTATGACTACGGTAAAACTGTATTATCTTGAAAGCAACTTGCAAAAGGGGAAAAAGAAATTTGGAACTACAAGTTTTTTTTATATAATTATTTTTTATGATCTAGTTACTCCTACGTTAACAAATTTTACAAACCCTTGATCCCCTCCGATGGCCAGATTTAAAAGAAATCTCTACCTTTTTGATCGCGTACTTCCATATTTCTGCATAGTGTATCTTTGGATTCGAGTCTGCAATGAAGCTTACCAAGGCCAACTTTACATTAGTTTAAATTTAGTTGTGTTTTTGGTAGTGGCTTTTTTTTTATGGTGGGATATTGTATAGTATTGGTATTTTTTGAATTAGTGGCGTTATTAACTACTGGGGTGTTATTGTAGCTTTTAAACTGGTGGAGTTTATGAAGTGGAATTGTTTAATAATAGCGTTTTGTAACTAGTTGGACTTTGTATTTATGAACAAGTGGAATTGTTTAATAATAGCGCTTTGTAACTAGTTGGAATTTGTATTTATGAACAAGTGGAATTGTTTAATAATAGCGTTTTGTAACTAGTTGGACTTTGTATTTATGAACAAGTGGAATTGTTTAATAATAGCGTTTTGTAACTATTTGGACTTTGTAACTAGTAGAGATTTGTAACTAGTGGTATTTTATTAACTTTTGGAGTTTTTTAAAATAGTGGGCCTTTTTAACTAGTATCGTTTTTGGAGTACTGATTTTTTTAAATAAGTACTGGCGTTTTACCTACTGGTGATTTTAAACTTAAGGCAATTTCCCAATTAGATGCGTTTTCAAACTAGGGGCGTGGAAGAAAATAATAATTCAATACTTAGAACCTAGTAGCAAATCAAGGTTTCAGTAATAAATAAAAGTATACAAAAACCTCTTAACCACAAACTTTCTTTATTTTTTAATAAATTAAGTTTGTGGTTCAGAGGTTTTTGTGTATTTATTATTAAATTAAACCACAGTATATCTGTAATAAATTGTAAAGATTTCAGTATTTCTTTACAGAGTAACTTCGAAATTATAAACAGACTATGCACAGGTATTACTAACAACGACATCACCAAACCGCAACTGAATACATTCACTTTTATAATATCCATAAGTAAAAGCTTTCTCTTTGAAATAATTGTTGTTAAATGCATTGTAGTGACGTCATTATACAATACAAATAAAAGATCCTTAATGCGTCCTAACCTCGACAAGCAGTAAATACGTCCTTTTTGGGTTCATCACAGTAACTTTTGAATTTACAAAAAAGCTCTTTAAAAGTTTTCAAGCTAAAGAAGTCGCTAAGTGGCCAGGTAGGCCTTGAACGTAATATAAAAAGCGTCCTTTCCCTACAGGGCCGGAACGTGCCCTATTTCACAATGCGAAGCAGGTAATTTCGTTTCCAAAACCTGGTTAGGGTCCTAAGATGCAACTCGGTGACATGGAAAATAAGAAGGGACAAAATGATAGACTAACTACTTCAAAACTCCTGGTACAGAACTTTCTGTTCTCGTTTATAAAGGATGGATCTATGTTTATTTATTTATAAACAGTTACACGTAATCCTCGAGTGGCATCAATAAGTTTATTAAATCTAATCAAATACTTCTAGCATACTTATGTATACTTAAAAGTACTACTACGTTTAAGTAGTAAAATATTTAAAAATAGATGTTGTTGTATCAGAGAAAAATTTGGAAATATCCATATTGATATAAGTAAATAATAGTTTATAATACTGAAAGGCTTTCCAGATACAATTTTTTTTATTTTTGTGATACGTGTAATAAATCCCACTTGGATAATTAATTTTAAAAGGATTGCCAATGTTTTACTAATCTTAACTACTTTAAAAAACCTTTAAATTGAGTAAAAAGCCTAAATATTTATGTATTGAGATTTTCTGTGTATCACATAAACTGTGTAAGTATATAAGATTTTAAATATCTTATTTCGGTGAAATTATTATATTTTGTCTTTTATTGTTTTAAAGGTTTGATCGTAAAATAATACACAAAGCTTACTATTGGTTTATATATATTTCCATAAAATATTTATGAGTGTTAACAACACTAAATTAGAATAACAACACTAAAACGTGATTTACACCTAAGTTAAGTGAAATTGCCTTTAGCATTAGACAAACAGTAAAGCACAGAATCTGCCTTTTGCAAGTTTTACTGTCTTGACGGTTTTAGTTTTTACGTTGGTTGTTATTAGGTATTTAATATTTAAGAATGTCTATTATAGAGAAATTAGTTTCTTTTGGAATTGAGAACGTTTATGGGTAACATGTTATAAGGTAACAGCAGCAATAGTTTGTTTTATTTTGGGAAAATGGAGGCGTGTATTTGAACCAAGGAAGTTAAGATAGGACGAAGAGAAGGTGGTGGTAGTACTGACCGTATTACAAGTGTTGGCCTAACTAGTTATGCAGCGAACATCCAGAATGACCCTATGGTCAAAGAAAGGTCTTATTAATATAAACGGTAGTTATAGTGCGAGATGTGTGTTTGTAAAGTTGCTGTGAGTAACGCCGATGGGAAAAACAAGAAGGTAGTCAACCAGTTGCAGATACACCCTAACTGTTACATGCATTGAAGTTGTGGGGAACTTAAGTTAATAATCATAGGACGGAAATATTGATGTAAAGTTACTATGGCAACTGTTTTTTTCTGATGGAAAACCAAAAATGGCTGATTAAAACTAAATATCTAATTGTTAATTCCTAAAACTAAACTATTAACGTAGAATAAAGCTCAAAAACTTACCCTAGGTTAGTTAAACTAATAAAAGATAAATTCGTTAAAGTAGAAAAACTAAAATAAATTTAACTCATTTTAAATAAAGTAACTAAAACTAAAAAGAAATTCAAATAAATCTTATTAAATAAATTAAGGTTCCTTAAGAAGGCGATAAAGTAATGGCTGTAGCATCTTACCACTAACACCATCTGTAACTCCCTGAAAGATAATAACGTTAATAAGACTCGGTCAACTCATCATATTGACTGTAAATGTGTTGACTGATTTAGTGGTAAATTGTGCCTTCCATCAGCCATCTATGCGTCAATATAGAGTAACTGATCCTCCTTTGGTTAGGGAGACATTTATTAAATATATTATGTTTGGTTAGAATTGGCTAGACTAGGTTAAGTTGGGTTAGGTTAGATTATGACTAGGTTAAGACACATTAAGTTAGGCTAGGTTAAGTTAAGTTAGGTTATGTAGGGCTAGACTAGGTTAGGTTGTGTCACGTTATGTTAGGTTAAGTTGATTTTGTTAGATTAGGTTAAGTTGGGTAGGATTATGTTGGGTTAACATTCGTTAAGGTTTCATCTGTTTTATGTAGAACACTCATGCTGTTAAATAAACGTACCTCTACTGAATTGGTTGTAATTATTTATCACGTTTTCCGCGTTCTTCCTGGCAATGTAGAACCACTCACTAGTGTTGCTCAAGTACTTGTACTCGATGGCAAGATCCTTGACTAGGATCGGTCCCTCGGGAAGTCGGTAAGCGTACGGACAGAACAGAGTGTAGTTTTTGTATTGGTTCTGATCGTAACAGTTACCGGCGGCAAAGATGTCGTCGTCGAACTCAACCATGGAAAAGACGCCGGCGTGCAGCAGGTATTCTGACTCCATCACCTTAGCATCGGCGTACTTCCACAGCCTCGTTAACATGTTGGCTCGGTTCACTGCCACGTCGGCTTCCACGCGGAATCGTTCCTGAAACAGGCAAAACTCAGATGAGTATTGGGACTTCAAGAGTTTGTCACATATGGAAGTATTGCTAAAACAGAAAGGCATTACTGATAATGTGCTGGCAACATTTTTATAAAACGTCTGTAAAAGTGGAAACATTCATTCAAACATTTATATATTTGGAGTACTATATCTATGTATAGGTGTCGTTAAAGTCTTCAACTTTATCGAAACATTTTGAAAACAAATGTTTCTTCCATGCTTACTGTGTTGCGGTGGAAATAAACGTCGAAGAACTTGATTAAAAGTAGATTCACTCCAGAGAACTTACCCCATAATCAATTTTGTAGTACGTTATAAAACCCTTCACAAATTAGGGAACTGTACTCATACCATAAACCTACAATGCACGGTTTCAAATGTAAGACAACCCTCTAGAACTGCATAAGAATTGATAACCTTCACAAATGCAACCTCCATAAAGTGCTAACTGTTTACCTCTCTACTATACCAAAAGTTCCATCTGGATCACAGAAACCTGATTGTCTTATGCAAGACGTTTTACTACAACAATCACGATCCCTTAAACTTCCACAAGGCCAATAGTAATCTAGACTTCTGATAAAACCTTTTATAGCTCACATTTTGCCGCACTCATATATCTACCTTTACTCGCCAGATTTAGCGTAAAACAAGTTAAAGTATGTCAATAATAAAACTTTTCTTCAGGCAGGGATTGGCCCCCTGCTAATATACAAAAGGATAAGCCAAGCTCAACCGTTTCTGTTTCCTTAAGCCTCCATTTATACACAGCTTTATGCGACTGACTCCGATCTCTGAACACAAACATTATAACCTAATTCTTCCACACAAGACTCTTCACAAGTTGAAAACGTTCCCAATGCTAGAGGTAATTCTGATGTATACTAAAACCTTTTCCAAAATACTTATTTATGCCTTTACTCTCCAGATAACGAGAAAATAAATGCTGTCAATATTACAACCCCCCCCCATTTTAGCTGTAATGTGTGTAATGTGGAATTTCTTTAGTGTTTTAATATGATTCAAATTAATTTAAGGACTATGATTCAAACAAAACACTAAATTAAACCTTTTCTAACAGAACTGTAATTTTTTCGATGAAGTGTACACTCAGGAACATTTGTTAAATAAAAACTCCGTTATGCATGAGTCGAAGAAAACTGATTTATTAAACATTTGACAACGCTTGGAAGACTAGATTGTCGTACTTATTTAGGCCTTCAAGTATATTAGGCAGAATTAACATCTACGTGAAAAAATTCACAAAAAATTAATTATAAAATAAAAAATAAATTATTAATACTAATAAATTAACAAAACAAGAACACAAATAAATTAAATAATTAGAAAAACACATTATAAAACGCGATAGTCCATGATAAAAAAAAACTATAGTTTAGTAATTAAAATGTGTCAAAAAATTCCCTTACATATAATAATATAACCTGTAATAATAAATCATTACTAGACATCTGGTGCATCAACAAATAGAACCCTCAAGAGTTTTAAAGCTTTATGAATAAAGTATTATTAATACTAGCCAATGTATTAGCGTTCTCCCAAACATGAATAAACTTTTTTGGCAACTTTATATGGAGTATTTCAGACAAATTCCTCCAATTTATTCATTTGTTTGTAGTTTTTATTATCGTGGACTATCAAGTTTTATAGTGTGTTTATTAATTATTTAATTTATGTGTGTTGTTTTGTTAATTTATTAGTATTAATAACTTATAGTAATGTGTTTTATTTTAATTTAATTTTGTTGTGAATTTTTATAACGTAGATGTTAATTCTGTCTATTACACTTGTAGGCATGAATAAGGACGACCATTTAGTCGTCGAAACGTGCCAAATATTTAATAAATCTGTTTTCTTTGACTCACGCTCAACCTAGTTTTTATTTAACATAGTTTTTTGAGTGTATATTTCATCGAAAAATGTATAGGTTTGTTAGGACAGGTTTAATTTAGTGTTTTGTTTAATCCTAGTCTTGAAATTAGTTTGAATCATATTAAAACGGTAAGGACATTTCGACATTAGAACCAGGATACAGCTAAAATGGGAGGGGGGTGTTCTAATATTAACAGTATTTAATTTCACTTTATCTGGAGAGTAAAGGCATAGATATGTGTTTGGGAAAAGTTGTTAGTAGAAATCTAAATTACTTCTAGCCTTGAAGTAAAAGATAAGATTTTCAAGTTCCCTAAAGCAGTTATTAAAACAGTGACTTATTTGTATCTCAGAAACAAATTGCCTTGTAAACACTCATAATTAATATTCGGAACTTCCTAACAATTTCAATGTTTTATAAGGAAACGAATGTTGAGATGACTTCTGAAACATTTCAAAGATTTCTGTAAACTTTATCAAGATGTATTTGAGGCACGTATTGTAACTTGTAATTAATACGACGTACTTTACAGGGAATAGTGACATTGTTGTTGGAACGAATGTTTCATATGTATTTATCGTTATTAATATTAAAGACATTCTATGAATAAAACCTAATTAAATCCTTTGAAACTATTTCTAGTATTTTGTCTCATCGTAAATCAAAAAGAGTAATATGTATTGTTCTTCTATTTTTATATTATTTAAGCATTTATTAATATTGTATAGATTATCCGGTAAAGTTTTTAAGTTATACTGCAAAATATAGGTTCAAAGGAATAAAACAGAACAACTAAAATTGGTAAAACTCTTTAGATATTTCTATATACTATTACGTCATGACACTGAGAATGGTGACTTGTTAGTAGGTTTTTTTAATTTGTTTTAATCATACAATAGTTCAAAGCTATTCTTTAAAACGAAACATATGGGCTTTTAAAAATCCTTGAAATTATTCCATAAAACTTAATATGTTTTAAGTTTCAACCGTTCTATGGTAACTTTCTTCTATAAGGAAGTAAAACGTTTTTAAGTTGTGAAAGACTTTAACAATAACATGAAAGAAGTTGTAGTTTCTGACAAATCCATGTAATGACTAGCTACATCTTTGCTAAGAATGTTTCATCTTACTAAGAATGTTTCATGTTCGTTGTAACGTTTTCAGTAAAGTTTCTGAGAGAAACGTGTTCAGTAAATGAAACGTTTTCAACCGATTCTATCTTTGTCTACTCTACTAAATGCATATTATATAATACGAGCTTCGCCATGTTGCAAACAGTGCACGTAGTGGTCCAATAACCAATTTACACGTAATTGGTTTTAATGAGAAACTAGAACAGGTTAATTCCGGGAATTAATGCCAATCAGCCCGAATCCTCAAGTGCTAGGACATCTGTTGCGGCGGATCTACCACTACAAGGTACTATTCGAAGTAAACGCATTGTCTCGCGTCTCAGAAAAAGTGCTTTGAAAAAATAAGTATTTTCAAAATATCACCATTACATTGTTTCTAACGAGTACTGTCCCTAAAAAGCTAATACAATTTAGGTTATGTACATTTAACCTCAAAAGTGACATTGGTGACATTCTCTTCAGTTTGACTCTATAGAAGAGAAAGAACCAATTTTCAACTAGCAGAATAAAAAGGAAACAATGACGATCCTCATATTGTGGTCAGAAGGATATCTTGGAATAATTTGGGGGTTAAAGTAAGATTATGTAATATATTAAAGAATATAACACTTTTGAAGTGATAACTTTTATATGCTCGGTGAACAGAACATGAGAATAAATCATTGTTTCGCGTCACGTTATTTCTGAAACGCATACCTTACAGTATATATTTCCATCAAGTTACGCTGTGAGTCACCTCAAAGTGAATTAAATGATAACATATGATTTCATATTTCAGCTGATTTTGTGTTACAGGTCATACCCTACAACATATGTAGGGCTGCCATTTTACACGTACATTATTATTAAATAGTTTTGATCAATTATTAAATATAACTCTTTCTATTTTGATAAATCTCAATTCAAATAATTCAATATAACAATAATACTGAGAAGTATTTTTAATCTCAATTTTGAAAATAAAACATTTTTAGGGCAGTCTTAATCGTTTTAGTAATTAATTTCACTGATAAATATTAGTCCTTATTAAATACATTCCTTTAATAAAGTGTAAAAATTTAAAGAAAAATTAATACATTCATATTTTTGTTGAACATTTTGTGAACCTATTAGCTCTACTTTGTTGTCACCTCTATTGGAACGCTCTCAAGCGCCATAACAATTTTTGTTGTTGTTATTATTACTTAGAATTTAGTGATAAAAATATTTTTAATCAATGCTATTTATAAATTTGTATAATTTTTGAAATTAAACAGCATTAAAAAGCTCAATAAATAAATTATTAAATAAAGTTATTATAATTAAGTCAATAACGGACTACGTCACCCTTTCTGCAACTGGTTTCCATTTTGGGGATGACGGTGATTGATACGATGTTATAAAACTGAATGTAATTTTACTGCACTTTAGAGCCTAGAGTTTTAAATTGTTACTGAGTGTTGGGAAAATGAGTGATTTTTTTCATAACCTCAAGTTCATGCTGAATTTTACAAATACTCAATGGATATCTACGTATATATGTTACTTATTTAGTAAATCAGGTTGAAAGTTGCAAAAAATACACGATTTTAAAAAGGCATACTTTTATTTTCAGACTTCAATCTTTCAGACATTTTGGAGTTCTTGAGACTCGTTTGAAAGTTCGTTTGAGCTACTATTAGAAGGGTACAAGCAAAGCCATTTATGCAAGACGACATACTAACGTAATGTTCGTCTGTAAGTATACGAAACAGCTCTTCTGGAACAGTACAAAGAAAATACGATAATAATTCTTTGCAAAAACCCTAAACCGAGAATCTAATTTCAGATAGTGCTGAAAATACACGTAGCGACCACTTATCTGATTACTTTGTCTGAAAATGAAGATTGAAATCATCTTTTGTGGTTTTGATAATCCATGAGTGAATAGATTTTAACGTGAAAAATTACTTTAAGACTTTTTCTCTTTGTTGATGTTTAAATTTGAACTAAGTTCTCTCAAGTTATTGAAACGTTGAATATTTTCAGTGTTCAATTTATTCTGTTTAATGATTTAAACGCTGATCTAGGAACGTCTGCTTTATAACAATGGCAACCGTCACGGGTCTCTAACGATTCAGCTTTGCAATTTCCAGCTGCTGGAGTAACTTTGACGTACACGGACTCATTTACAATATCGGAAATGATGCGTCACTCAGATTGTCTGTCCGTCTGTGTCATTTGCGACATCCATTCAATTTGCTGAAAACTGTACTTGGTATCACAAACCCTGACAGGGTCATGTATTGAAATTACAAAGGGCTGAAGAGAAGATTATGGCGAAGTTTAACAACTGATAGTGTTAAGTCACACAAGCTTGAAACGCAAACTTGATGCTATTTTAGCTCTAATACGACCTTCTAATATTCCCACAACTTTAATATTCTGAAATTAAGAAGATTCTAGTTATGGAAAAGTGAATTTATAAAGTTTTAATGGTTGATATAAAATTTCGAACTAAATAAAACTCACCATTTGCTTGACTCAATACATATATTTCGTTTCAGAACTTAAATTTATTTTAATAACTTTTACGTAAAAGTCCTACCACTAAAGTTGGGTTTTAATTAGAAATTTGCAACCTATGTTACATCTCAAAAAAAGTTGTAACTAGATCTAATATTTTCTATGTGTCCTGCGTTCCAAACATCCCTTCGGTTTGTATATATATATATATATATATATATATATATATATATATATATATATATATATATATCGTATATACACCTAGGCCCTATTTATGTGGGTGGGAGAGAGAGATTGTGTTTACAATAATAAAAAGTTCGTTTTCCAACTAGTTCTTAAATATTTAGTTGTTATTGAAATTTAATTTTGAAAGTTGTATTTGCTTTTTAGATAACTTTACTTACATCAATATGATACAAATTATATATTCTAATAGCTTTATTTATTTTCATATTGGGCTTTTTAAAAATTAATGTTGTAAAAGCAAAGGACAGGGATATTTGCAGTAATTTATTACTATTTTACCCCCCACATCCCATAAAATACTCAAGGAATGATTCAGACAATAGTTTTATACGATAATTCGAATAAAAACCTAAGGAACCAATACTCACGCCCCTTATTTAATTATTGCCCTTAAAAGTCCAGTACCGATCTATTTCATGGGAGCTGTTGAAATGCGGCTAAAACATTTGCTAACAAAGCCAAAGTGCGGCCTAAGGATCTTCAATTTTACTTAATATTTGACATACATTATACTGCCTTTATATATATATATATATATATATATATATATATATATATATATATAACCTATATATACCTATCCAACTAAACACGCTGCCTTAAAATCCATACTCCATTGACTTGAAGAAGTTTCATTGACCACAAAACATAAACAAAGAACTTTGCCAACACTAAATACTTCCATACACAAATGGATTCAACACCAAAATAATAGATAAACTATGACACAATATTTAAAAAAAACACTAAAATTATTATTACAGAGAAGGAAAACAAAATCATAACAATACCATACAAAAACAGAACATGAAATAATATCGGCCACATATGTAAAAAAAACAGGATACAAAATAGCATACAAAAGTAAAAACAATTTACTATACAAAATACAACCAGACAAAACATTAAACATAAACTTTAAGCACAAGGCGTATACAATTTAATCTGCTACGAGTGCAACAAATTCTACATTGGGCAGACAAGTCGCAGCTATACACAAAAACTCGAAGAACACAAACATAACATGAACTCAGCATTTCACCTAGAATAAAACAGTACACAAACACACGGAAATTTACCATAACGTAACATTTTACACATTAACAAAAAAGGACCACATCTCAACACAATACAACAATATGCAATTTACAAACATACAAAAATACAAAGTACAAACATAATAAACGAAAACACCCAATACAAATCACACATGATTTTAGATTTTATGGAAAACCTGTCTTTAAAACCTCACCCCTAGCCTAACAACTCCAAGCTGACACCGATGAAGATCGTCACGTAACGATCAAAAACGTTCTGTTTCAGTAACTTTTTTACAAATTCACAAAATTTAAAGTTTGTTTAGTCATAAACTAATGTTAAATTATATATATATATAATAAAGCGAGTGGTTCTAGGAAATATCTATCAAACATTTTTTAAATTTTCACAAAGTTTTAAAAACGGCCATTAGTAGTATATCAAACCCTATTTCAAATTTAGACGTTAATGGGTAAGCACAGCCGGTAGAGGACAATGGACTTCATAAAGGATTGCAATTCCAATTCACTGCAGTCCATATACTAGGTATGTGGACACGTAGAGGACAATGCAAACTCAGACAATTCAGGCATGACGATAACATGTTGACAATAGTCCTGCAGGTGTAAATACAGATGCTCAACGAAGGAATATTGACATTTCACTTCACATTATTCTCACTCATCCATAATGAAGGACTATATTTTAGGTTACGTATAAAGATCGCAGACCTTATGAATATTTTATATAGTTGCAGCCATTAAAAGGACAAAAGATCAGTTACCACGACGTTGTCTTTAAAGTCAATAAACTTAATTTACTCCCCCGGGTTATTTACGGTAGTGTTTTCGTAGGCCAATATTCTAAAATACGTAAACTATCTAACGTAATCGGAGTGTTTGATTTTTGCAACTAAGCCTGGTTTGGGAGCGCTAATATGTATTTAGTAAGCTCCCTTCTTTCGGCAGCTTGTCCCTGTCCCGTTTAATATTCTGCTAACAAATTCAGCATTACAAAACCTACACTTAAGGTTGCCTATGAATAGCTGTATTTTCCGTTATAACGGGCAATATTCAGTCAGGGCTTAGCTTCGAGTCTACTTGCAAGTGCATGGTGATTACGTAGAGGTTTTCCCAGCAACTAAGCCTTGGCATACGTCTCCGATAAACACGAGATACGAACCGGAAACCTTAATCACTGTTCGTGTTTGTTTTTCTAATTCAATATATTACCTTACACCCTCCATATATATATATATATATATGTATATATATATATATATATATATATATATATATATATATATATATTTTCATTCCTGATGATGTTGGTACTGTTTGCCAGCGAAAAGCTTTGGATATAAAATAATAAATATTCTTGTATTTGAATAACCTGTGTTGTTTTAAATTATTAAACAAGAAAACGTATTATATATATACATATATATATATATCAATTTTTAATCGTTAATAAAATATATTTTTATTAATCCAATCAGGTTGAAAATAATTTTATTTAACCTATAGTGAATGGAAATCTATGTTAACACAGTTTAAACCAATATTTATTCAATAATTAAATTATAAAAATTGGGGGGCAATTGGTATCTTCACATTCTAGGAACCGAGTATCTTCAGATTCGTAGTTTAGCGCTTTTGGCTCCGAGCCAACTTCCCATATCTAGAAGTCTACTTCTCAAAGAAGTATATGAATTTTTTTTGTCTCATATCTGCTTGTCGACGAAGCTTCCATTGCACAACCGAATATTGTTGCCATGGTTACCACACAGTAAAATAAAGAATGCCAAACTCATTCAGGCTTGTGAACTTAATACTTCACTAGAGAAACGCTGGCGATCGATCAGGCTACTTCCAAATTCTTTTAAAGTACAAATTAACTAATAATTCAAATTTGAATTTTTGTAAAGTTTAAATTCCTAAAGCTAACAAAGTAGACTCAGAGAATGGGAATAATAACTATATTTATAAATTACAACACAGTTGTGTCACAGTCACACAGTCGTATAATGCCATGACACAGTAACCAAATGTCTAGAGATAAATTCATTTAACGTAACTTGATGTTAAGAGAATGTGAGATTTAAAGGTAGACAAATGTTAAATTTTAACGAGTTTCTATTCTGTTCTTTTATCGCTTTAATTAGGCTCACAGGCCAATTCATCACTTTCTATTACAATAACACGTAAATTATAAGTGTTTTTTTTTTAATATCGTACAAGTTTAATTAAAAAATAATCGGGTTTTTTTTGTCCAGAAGTTCTGTCAAATCGTTCACTAAATTAAATTTGTAAAAAATAGGGATTTGATGCGCAATTAATTAATGTATTTCTAATTATTAATAAACAAAAGGTAATGTTTAATAACATAGGATAGGTAAGGTAACATACGAAAATATTTCATGATATCATATTTACTGAAATTGTTAAAATAATTTTATTTCTTAGCATAAGGAAAGTGGTGGTATGCTGAAGGTTGATTGGGCCCAGTAGCATGAGTAGGTAGCTTTAAGTTATAAAATAAACATATAAAAAGGTTGCGTGTGCGTGCTTATGTATATATATATTTAACATCTATCTTCGTAGATAAATTTCTAATTTACATTAGGTGTAACTCAAATTTTATTTTATAAATGCTGATTAAATTCAGCAAACAGCTCATGTGTACTAAACGTAAATGCCTGTGAACACGACCGTAATGGGGCGACCTCTCTGCAAAGTAGAGACGTAATTGTCCACAATGTGCTGTCATAACACTGCGCCATAAATCCAGAGCGCTCTAGGTATGCTAATACTCCGCCTATATTTATATATAGACTCCTTTTAAGGGAGTCTACATAACTTTAAGTAGTTTTGTGTTTTAAAATAGAGCGTCCATCGTATATGCTAACGTAAAAGAGATTTTAAATATTCAAACATTAAAATCATATATATACCGTTATGAAACGTATTTAAGAGTCCAAAGACCTAAACAAGTAAAAAACATTGAATGTTGTAAGACTCTAAATTTAGGTTAAAGCTTTCCTACGATAACAATAGGTTTTATTTTAAAATTGTTTCATTCATTCTCCTTTTTTGTAGGAACACGGCTGACAACAACATGACGTCATATTCCTAAATAAGGAAAAAACATAGTTAGCTGTAAAGGAAGTACAAATGCGGAGTGGGTATTGAAAGGTACATAACAACTTCCTGAGAGGTTAGCAATATTCTGTTTCATCCTAGTCGAGAAATGATTTTTCCTTGAAAAAAAATATTCAATGCAATTTAAGTGTTATAGTAGATGTACTGGTGTGGAACGTATAACAACAAATTAAATGAAGTTTTAATGAACAATTTGTTCACTTTAACCACGAAACATTGCCATGACTACAAAATAGTCTCCGTTAGTATTTTAATTGCAACGATTTCGCCCTTAAATTGTAGTGGAAGTGAGACTGTTCCCCGTGCGTAATTAAGTATGATCGTTCTTTAATAGCGCTTAAAGCAGAACTATCTTCTTTGTCTTAGTGCACCGTGTCCTATCAAATGTTCGAAATCATCAGCCCTATTTTAACCTTGCCCACTACTCTTCTAAAACATGCCCTGTTGCTGGCTCCGTACCTTTGTCGCAAATGCTTCCGCCAAGATGTTCTGCGACTCCTGTGTGTCTTATGTCATCAATCTTATCTTCTGTGGTAATCCGAATCAGTAGATATTTTGTGTAACTTGAAATATGTCTAAAAAGGTTATATTTTGTTTTCGATAGTTTTTATGATATCTCTTTGTTCAGCTGGTTGAGTACTGCTGTGTTTGTGCCAACTTACGAGATACTCAGCATACCCCGGTAGGTCCACATTGCGAAAACGTCTAGTGTCTTACACGTGGCATCTTAAGAGTAGTATACTTTATAAAAATTATTTTTATACGGTAAACTACCCTTAAATGTCCTGCATAAACTACTGAAGACGTTTAGTATGTACAGGTTTCTGAATGAATTCATTTAGAAGCTTTAGAAAAATGAATAAATATTTGCAATTCAAGCTCTATATTTTCAGGCAAAAACATTCACCCCTTCATAAGATATTTGAATATAATTAGTCTTTAATAAAATTATACAGGGAAGGAAGGGTGTAAAATTTTCGATCTGGCTATTAATTTGGTAACGTTATACAGCTAGTTCAAACTAAATAACTGGCAGAACGCAGTCAGTTATCTGGTCTACTAGCCGAACGCAGTCAAGTGGGCGAATGGTATCTGCCCAAAGTCAGTCATCTTTAAGGTGGCTAAATGTAAGCAGTCTCAGATCGGTGAAATAGAGCTTTATGAATCTTTTACATTCCTCGACTAATAGCTCGGAAGGGAGTACATTGTTTACGGACAACCGTCTTCAAGGACCAGTGGTCAGGTCGACATCTTTTCTGTCCAAGTCCCCATTCGGGGCGGGGGTTGGGGGTTTAAGACCAAACAAGAGTGAGTAAAGGGTGCACTTTACAATCTGAGCCGTCAACCCGATGTTATTGCATTACCTGAGCCAGACTAATCAGATGGGAAAACCGGGGAGTTTGGATGGTTCTACTAAAGTAATGCTGGAAGAGCGGGTGAATTTTGGTTTATTGATCGGAGACTCGTCTCGTCCAAGTAGGATGACCAACTTAGGACTTTTTTAAGGCTCTTAAGCTCCTACATGCTTATACTAGTGGCCTTGGAGCAGCCAAGAGTTTGAGGTTGGGCTCTAGGTATCATCTGTTTGTTGCTAAAGTACTCTTCTGCCATCTATTTAGTAGTCCGGAGCCCTCGAGAAGCCCTGATGGGTTAGAGGGCTGCCTCCAGGTAGGACGGTAAACCACCTGCATTACGGTATAACTATTTACGTTAAACCACTGGCTTTAAAGATTTTCTTTCGTAAGCATCAGGGGTTGCCTTGGAAACATTAAATCTAATTATAGCTTTTTATATATTATCATAGATCACAAGTCAATTTACGTACCTAATGATTTAGTTGAAAAAAGGTTGGAATTGTTAAAAGAGTAATTTTAAATTTTGTTTGGTTATAACTAACCCCAAACTCATTTGTTAATTTGTCTCATTTATGCATTGTTGTGTACTAAAAACGGAAATTCCCTTGTAAATTTTACGCTAAGACTACACTACTTATTGAAGCGATTTGTCATTGAAGATTTAAAAACTGTTTATCTGTAAATCCTATTTTTCACTTCAATAACACAAATAATACAAGAATGCGTTAACTAGCCCAGATACAACAGCAAGCAATGTAATTTTGTTTAATTAAAAATATAATTTAGAAAATATGTTTCTTTTAATTGTATAGACAACAATACTAACTAACACATGTAACCCTTATTAGCCATATAAACCATACCATAACAGGATTCAACAGGGAAAGCTTTTTCAATTCCATTTTTTTCCAATTTATTCTATTAGGTCACACTCTCCTAATAGGCCTATATATTTTGTAAATATTGTTCAACAGTTAATAAAATAGGTTTTTATTCATCAATTCAAGTACAAATAATTTTTTTTAACAATAGTGAATGACAAATGATGTTAATACAGTTTTTTCACTAATTTATTAATTAAAAAAATTTTAAAAGCCTGATGTATTTTTAGATTCGTTTGAAATTCAGATCTTTGGCCCTGAGCCAAAGTTTTCAATGTTAGATATCTATTACATAAAGTTCTATATGAAATTATAATAGAAAGTTTCCATGTAATATTGAAGGAATATAAGGGCTGGAATGAGAAATTATAGATATCAAATCGTTTCATAAATTAGCAATGGAAAAAAGAAAGGCAATATTCAGTAACAAACAAAAATAATAGTCCACCACCATGTACTGTATAGAGAGGGAAATTAAAAATTGCAAGGAAATTCGTTTTCCACCATGTCATTTTAATATTGTGATTTTGTTATATGTATATACATAATTATATTAATTGTAATTATAAAATAAAAAGCAACTATAACAAACATTTTACTTTGTTGGCCTTAACAGAATTGACTTTTTTAAATATATTACTTGTTTATAAACACATATTGTTTTTTACTCTGCACTTCGTTATTATTATGAAAAATGTTATTACCTGCGTAAAGTCACCCAATAATATTTTTAAGGTGTCTATTAAAATATATTCTTAGGAAACACGGCTCAATATTTTATTTGTAATACTTCGATACAATAAAAGGGTTTTCCTTTTTGAAAATGTTTATTTTTACTGGAGTTTTCAATATAAGATTTCCTATTTGTAACGACTCACGAAAGCAAAACATCTTTACAAATTCAACACTCTTCTTATATTCTATAGAAACGTTCGACTCTGTGCATGCAGATTCCAGTATTAATTTCCATAATACCCTCACACTCAATGCAACATTTCTGCTGACTCTGCCAGACAGAAATAATTGCCTGTCAGTGTTTCTTGCGAAGGGGCCGCCGATCGATCGCTCCCATCCTTGAGTTTTAACTAAGGGTTGATTGTCATTTTATAAAGTCAACCACAACAATAAAGTCAACTATAGGTGTGTGTGTGTGTGTGTGTGTGTGTGTGTGTGTGTGTGTGTGTGTGTGTGTGTGTGTGTGTGTGTGTGTGTGTGTGCGTGCGTGTATGCGTATGCGTACGTGTTGTGTGTGCGTGCGGTCACGTAGGCGCCTATATGTATTTAGATTGTGATAATACTCAACTGTTGGCTCTTAAAGGTTTAATGTCTTATCGCTGACCTCTTGTTTATAATATCTTTTGAATTAATAATAAATTTTTTATTTCTCTTTTGAACTAATTCCAGTAAATGATGAGCCAACATTGTCTTCCGGCATGGAAATGGTAGCTCAAGAACTTGAAGCAATTACGCCCGACTGATTAATGGACAACTTCAGAGAATGACTCGACCGGTGAAACAACAAAGGAAGGCGCCATTTGAGTGATATATTGCACCAAACACTTTAATACTAGCAATTCCTGCAAAAGCAATTTTTTTGTACTTTGTTAATAGAAACTAAAGATACCTTGGTATTGTTTCTTTAGCTTCGTTAAAAGGATAGATTTTTTCGCATACAATGGATACATGTCATTTATACAATTTTTTACATTTAAATGCTCTTGTGATATATATAGTTTTGTAAAATGCAATTTTAGGCACGAATTTAGACAACTTGTTGCGAATCGTCGATGACCGTAGGCGGACGGCGATCGTGGAACTTTTTTCTTTCTAATGTACGGCAGCGGGGCCCCGCGCTCACAATTTTACCCATTTTACATTTTACAATTGCGTTTATTATGTAGATTGTGCAATTTATCTTATTATTTGAGTGGAATACAAAATTTTCAAAGCTCTGTGCATATGTTTTGGAACTGTAACGATTCTTTCCTTTATATAGATGAGACAGTCCATCTATTTGCAAGTTTACATTTGTCTACCTGTGATAGTATCCAGCAAGTAATTTTAAAAATCCTGGTCTTCGTCTGCATGCTCTTGTAATAGCAAATCTTGTATCTAAGGCGTTTTAAAATCCATAGTGTTTTATCCACTCTCTTCATCAGTCTCCTCGTTTTCAGGCCCTTGGATTAGTTCTCTACTGTTTATGCCTTGTAATTGCTTCTTTGTTACTACCTTTGTGCTTGACACGACCTTTTTAAATCCATACATTTCATATTAATCATGCAACGGGACAATTGATACCCATGTAAAATATACGGGTGTATCAATTGACCTTGAATAAAAAGGCATTCCATTAGGTCGTTATACAAGATAATTAAGTTTTCCCTTGTAAAATTTTCGATGGCCCCAATTAACCTTGAAAAACTAATTATGGTGCTATGTCGATATGTAGGACAATTTTGCCCTTATAAAACCTTGGTTCACCACAATTACACTTGAAACATAAATCATGCTACTTTGTTGATGTAAGAGACAAATCATGACAAATGAATAAAACACAACCATTTAAAATTGTAAGAAACTTACACAAACCTGACCTGACCCCAGTGACACTCGATGCGTCACCTGTCACCGTCGCATATGCTTGAATTATTGTTCTTTTCAATTTCCTTGGCGGAATATAATAAAACCGTGTTACCGAATGCCATCAAATTTATATGGAGCGTAGAAGGGAGGTTTATTGTGATAAGTTGTCAACATGTATTAAATTTGATGGAGTCAGATTTAATACGTTTTTACAAAGATTGCTCCATAAAGGCACGTATTGTTATTTGCCAACGTTGCTTCGATGAATAAAATTTAAGCCCAGGCAAGGCTCTAATGTATTCGTTATTAAGTTCTCTTTGGAAAAATGAAATTTAAATAAATTATTTCTCGCTTTGAAGTTAAAAAGCAAATCAAATATTTAAATATGAATATAATATATTCGTAAAAGGACGCTCCATTTTTACAGGTGTGTTTAATTATGTATTCAAAACTTTAATGCCACAAAAGGTGAAAAATGTAACGATACATCCTGATCACGATGTGAAACAAACATAAATTACTGTAAAAAATTCACAATTCTTAAACCTTATAAAATTAAATGATATTCTACTTTATGAATACAAGGGTCATTTTAATAACACATATTCGTTCTAACAAATCCTAAACATATAAGCGATTGTCAATGGAAATAAACATTTAAAATCAGCAAAAGAGTGCAAATTTGTTTATCACCTTAAAGTTTTTGAATTTGTATGTGGTAAATACTTTCTACCACGTGTATTCTTTAAATTTATTCGCCCACTATTTGATGATGACACTTTGGTGAACTTATTAGTTTATGTATTAAAGTAGGTAAATAAATCGATGGATAGCTACAGATTGATAGAGAGGTAGAGATATAAAGATAGATAGAGAGAGAAAGAGATACACAGGATGCGGCAATGAAATCTCCCGTATTTGGAAAACCGTTGTGTAAGTCGTAGTGTTAGCACTGATGTGGTGGTGGTATTGTTTGAAAGCGGTGTACGTGGCATTTTCATTGTGAATCATGGCTTGGCTTGGGGAGCACCGTGCGTTTGTTGTAGAAGGGTCTATTAGTAAGGGTAGCTCTGTGATTGCTACTCAGCGAGCGTTTCTTATTCGATTCGAACCTGGGAAACATAATCGTGTTCCTGACAGGAAAACTATTCAACTGTGTTTGTCAAATTTAGACAAATAGGCTCATTACTAAAAATAAAACCTACCTGCCAACATCGGACTGCAATAATGCAGGCAAATGTGGCGCGTGTGACAGCATCCGTCCAACAATCTCCAAGGTAATCAGCTGCCCTGGGATTATCCGATAGGAGTGTAAGAAGATGAGCATAATATGCACCCATTCAAAATGATAGTTACCCAGGAAATAAGTGAGAAATATTGTGAAACTCACAAAGCTGTGTGTAAGGAAACTTTTCAGAAGATACCCCTGGTGCTTTGTTTATTTCTTCGGATAAGTCTCACTTTTACCTATCAGGTGCTGTAAACAAACAGAATGTTGGCAAAGCCGTTGGTTCCGGATACAGAAGGTTGGTTCGAATCGTTACTATCACATGGTAGAAACCTTTCTCCGACCTCGTCTAAACCAGTTCGTTATAGCTTATAGACCATGAAGTGCAAAAAGGTTGGTTCCAGCAAGACGTAGCTACATCACACACTTTTTGAAGTTATATGAAAATGTAGAGGGAGTTGTTTCTTGGAATTCGTGTCTCTTTGACATTCCCAGCAACCAAGGTCGCCTGATTTATCACCTCTCGATTTTTTCTTTTGGTGATACTTAAATACTGAAGTGTACAAACATCGTCCCACAAATCTGCAAGCACTTAAAGAGGCAATCGCGGAGAAAAAGGAAGCCATTCCAAGAGAAATGACACAAAAAACTATAAAGAGCTTCCGGGAAAGACTTTGTCAATGTATCAAGAATGGATGATTTTATTTAGCGGATATAAGTTTTATAACGAAGTAATATGAAATGGCATAGTATTCATTGTTTACCAACAAAGGTATTTGCTCTTTAAATGTCTTTTTTGGAACTACTTTTTAAAATTAGGGAGGTTTTATTGCCGGATTCTGTACAAATAGACTGAGGAAGATATCGATATAGACAGATAGTTAGATAAAGAGATAAAAGTAGGTAGATAAATAGAGAGAGAGATAGAGAGTGTGTGTGTGTTTGCGTGTGTGTGTGTGTGTGTGTGTGCGCGCGCGCGTGTGTGTGTGTGTAATACGATTAGTATAATATTATATTATATCTTGTGTTTTAAAATTTTTAATATATGCGCGAATCGATTATTTTATAAACTCTTACTACTTTATCAATAGACATAGACGCCTTGGAATTCGGAAAATGTAATAAATAAGTTAAAGAGAGTTTTAAGGTTTTGGGCTTTCGGTTTGCCAAAAATTCGGTTCTCCTGCAAAAGTAGCTAATAGGTTATTTTTAACTATGTGCCAAATTTTATAGCGAAATTACTTTAGGGACGTCTCTTGTAGTTTTCCACAGAACTAACGGTTAAATGATGGACGGGTAATAGGAGTACACTGACTCCACTAACGGTCACACGCCCGGGCCTAGTATAAAATACCTGTAACCCTAGGGCTGTTCAAATTATTTTGTTTTTAAACCAAATGGTTGAAGGTGAATGTTTTTACAAACGCTAAACAAGTTATTTAGAAACTCTTCATCACTTTTCTAATAACAATTTTTAAAACAATTCAACCGTATCTCGCACTGTGCTCATCAAATAAAAGCGTCATTAACATTTCCGTATTTAATTCATATTTTGAGTGAACTGGTGAACGAGAATCAGTTTTTAGCAAAGTGGTTGTGTATTAACGTCAGAGAGTTACAAATGTTTTATCTTGTAAAATTTACGTTCATTCCCTAACAAAGACCAATTCCTCAGTACTCAATTGTTTCAACAATTCATATCAGCACGCGCATTAGACTGTAAGCTAAGGCATTATGTTTTTAAAACCACAGGTTGGGTAAAGCTAACAAATCTTTTGTTCATTAGAATAGAATATAATTTAATGTATATTAATATACGGAGCCCAATTAACTTCAAGTAATTTAATAACTGTATAGGTTGGAGAACAATGGAGGGAAGCGAAAATATTGTATTGCGAGAAGGAAGCTGGGATTGAAATTGACTAAGATAAACAGACTCTTTGTTGTCGACTTTTGGCGGTTTACGACCATTTCAAGTAAATTAGAACCAGCTTCCTCTTGCGCTGGCTTGAAAATTATATCCTTTCAGACTCGTTTTAAGACTCTTCGCCTAAGCGGTGGATAAGTAAAACGAATTTTAGTCGTAAAATGTTTTCTCGTTAAACTAGATAATTATACGCTTTAGTATACAAAAATTATTTAAAATCAAACTATAAACATGTATAATAATTATGTATATCAATACACGCGTCTAACGTCTTGTATACTACTATAGTTTGAATTCCTTTTATTAAGAAATGAGACTAAACTAAGTCCTAAAAATTACCTAATAGTTTGCTTATCCAAAAACAGCAACTAACTGATATCTCTCAGCAGATGCGTTCCGCTGCTTGCTCAATGCTGCAAATCATGTAAATAACAGACAAGTAAGCTGATAAGTGTTATATCAAAAACTCAGAATGTTCAATCTGTTAACTGCCGGTCTTATTTCTATTCTCACGCTAAATTCTCAATCTATGTTACAACGTCAATGTTCCTTCCACTATAATAGAAACTTGTCATATTTTGAACATTCTTACCGTGAAACAATTGGCCTAAACATTAAACACAGATTCTGATAAGACTAAAACTAAACTCTTCATCTATCGCTAGGTTTTTGTATCTGTTTTTTGATAGAACCGCAAGAAAATATTATCGATTGGCAACTCCATGTTTCATTGCCTTAAACGGGTCGTGGGTCCTCAATAGAGTTGAAAAGTATATGCGACAATAAAGTATTTTTAGTCTCGTTTATTTATTGAAAGTATAGCATCTATATTTAGTAAGGTTCTTTCTATTGCCAACTCTATAAGAACGTCGGCATTACTCGGTGATTTCACCTTTAAAACTTTATTTAGTTATTGTTTTACGCGATATTTTTATATTCAGTCATATGTTCCTTTTTTAAGTAAAATATAATACATATTTCAATTATTTTACCATCCTGTTATAAGGTTTGTTCAATATGGTATTTACAGAATTTAAATGTATAACTGAAACCAGTGTCTTTTGGATCTGATGTTTCTCAGATGACCTTGGTTGCTCCCGGTAGAATCACAACTGCAATAAATGGTCGTATAATATATAACTGGATGGGCACATATGTTCACCTGAGATCAGACAACTCTATATCGGGTAAGCAACAGTGCCTAAAGCGATGCTATAACTTACCCTTATTTCCAGGGCATGTGGATAGTCATATTCGTAGTCCCTTCTAATTCCATAAACTTCCCAGATCTTCTCCATATCTTACACCATATCATCAGTACACATCTCTACTAAAACCATTCATTCTTACCATTCATATCTTTCCTAATATCCTCAAATACCCTCCACAATCTTTCCTAGATCCCTTTCATATCTTTCCACCTATTCCCAAATCCTCTCCTTATCCTTCCCATATCTCCACTGCCTTCCATCTTCCCTTCCTCTTATCCCAGGATCGCCCCCTCATAGCCTGTTATATCCAAAATCCAACCATATCCTACCTCACATCCACAACGGCCTTCCTAATACTTTCTCCTACCGCTAGATTCCCATTCATACCCTGTCCAATACTCCCAGATCCCTTCCATTCCTCAATATATTCCTAAATCGCATCCTCATCCGTCCTCGTATACGAAGAATCACTCATTATCTTCTCTCTTTCCCCACCATAAGCTTACAAATATTTCAATATTTCCTAAATATACTTCCCAATATTGAATATGATTTATAATAAGATATTGATTAAATCTTCCTAATGCCCTTCCAAATATACTAATCTCCCTTCCTCAAACATTCATATACACCTAGTACTCTCTACATCAATCCTTGTATTCCCAAATATCACTCCATTTCCTTTCTCATATTTCCTTATGCCATCCACATTTCCCCCAATATCCTCAGATATTTTCCCACTTTTCCCCATATACCTAGGTTCCCTCAATTTTCTTCTTCATGTACCCAGATCAGTTTCATATCGTCTTTAATGTAAGAGAATAAATCAATATACACCTCTTTATATTTAAAATAGATAGCATGTCTACCTCAAGTAGGTGACTTTTCACTGTGATGCTATGATCCTTCTCACTACGCAGTTTTATTTTCCTAGTTTCTCCTTCACGCATTTAAATCTATAATGTTTATTTCTACGTGCATTCCCAAAACCTCCCTATGTTTGTAGGTGATGCTAGTCGTACTCTGTGATCGCCTATCTACTGCAAAATAAAATATTATTCTCTCTTACACAGAATACACAGTATTTTGACGAGATAAAATCTACAACGAATCAAAACCCACTCTAGCACATGTATTTGTAGTAAATCTCTTATTAAACTTTGGTAAGCTCATGACAGCAAATAAAGCATCACTGCACTTTGTTGTCACCTCAGTATATGATAGGTTAACGCCTGCACACTTTCCTTTAATCCTTTTCCTCGGGTAAACGTTTTTGTTACATGTAAGCGGCAAATTTACAACTAAATAACAATTTAGCTGGTAATTACTTTCATTGTTGTAAAGGACAAATTTAAAAGTTTGATCTGTTGCAATTATTATGCAATAGTGTGTCATTCACAATGCTTAATGTATAACAATGACTAATTCAATTATAATTCTCCCCTTGAATCTGCAGAAAGAAATAAAACCCGTTACATGTAATGACTGAAGCTGGCTGACCTAACCTCCTATTTACACTTGTCAGGCACAAATGTTTCATTCCTACTGGCTAATCTACCAGGATTTATCCTTATTTACATAATGGCGCCCTTTTAAGCGATTCCCATTAGACTTCCAAATTTTAGAACTTTTAACGTTCACCAAATTGAAGTTTGCAGCGAAGATAAAATATAATTTTAGCGTTTGCTTAAAGTACATAACTTGGTAGGAGAAATAGTATTTGCAAATAATTACAGAGCTGCCAACTACTCAAAACCAAATATTTGTTGTACGAAGCAACACATTACTACTATCTTTCAATAGGCTGTATTCCTCTACATGGTTTAAAGGAGATCGATCGCTATGATTGTTGTTCCCAAATAAAGTTGGGGAGGGTTTTAAAGGTGATGGCACGAAAAATTCGTACAGCGAAATATGCGTCCAAGAGAAAAGAATAGCAATTGACGAGGGTAAGTCGTAAATTTGATAAGCGAAAAAAGCGTACAAACCAAACTTCAGTGGTCAACCCAGGTCAACCTAAACTATTTGCTATAACTATCAAGGCCTTGGATTCTACCAATCCAAATGGGTCAAAAAGGGTTTCCACTTTGTCAGTGGTTACTTTTTTTTTAACTGAGGTGACAGGTTCCATTTAATCGAGGCTGAAACTTCGACTCTTATCCACATGAGACTGAAGGAAAGAGAAGAAAGAAATAGTACATTAAGTAGGACGAAAAATTAGAAACAAATAGAACAAAAATACCTATAAACTGTAAACTAATATCATGTTTGAGATCTTTTTCCTAAATCAAAAATAGATTAAATTAGACCCAAGAAATCAAATGATAAATTCAAATAAATTGGTCACGGTGTGTTACAGATTAAAATGAAAAAATGCTGTAAAATGAAACAATAAATTTTTGATTGAAAATATAAAACAAGAAAAAATTACCGAGGCTACGAGCTGATTTTGAACACGCCAAAATGTTAGCTCAAGATATCTCTTATCATTTTTCCAGTCCAAAGACAGAACAATTGTAATGGAAATCAGGTATAATAGATTTTAAATATTAGGTTTATAGGTTTTAAAGGATATCCAGTCCCGAGAATCTAATCGTCATCTATGTTTAGCTCAGAGGTAAACTCATTGATGTAATACAATGAAAATATTGGAAAGAACCCTACGATACGACAAAAATAATCAAAAATAACAAATAAAACAAGTTAGTTAGGATTAAACCCTTATGTACATTTCGATGGCCATGTCATCATCATCAGAGGGTCTTATTACAAAATACAATCTAGCACACAAGAAGTTCTCAAGAAGTTCTAACAAACTAGAATGATTTCATTCTAAGTTTCTTAATTCTGAAACTTCATCATTCTAGTTTGTAACTTCTTGTGTGCTAGATTGTATTTTGTAATAGAACCCTCTGATGATGGTCATCGAAATGTACATAAGGGTTTAATCTTAAGTAACTTGTTTGATTTGTTATTTTGGATTATTTTTGTGGTATTGGGGTTCTTTCCAATATTTTTATTGTAATATATATCGTACCACTGTGCTCTTGATATTGTGTATCATTGATATAACTCAATGACTTTAAAAAGCCCGTGTTCGCCTAAAAGCTGTACGCATATTTAGGGGCCACAATGATCTGACGTCAAAGCTTACACTCGTCATCTCTCAAAACATGATCCTGTACGCGTCTTTCGCAATATTCCTGGAGTACGGTTATTTCGTTGTACGCATCTTTCGCGTATTGGTAAAGATAGGGAGGGGCATTAGATACAGTATATTAAGAAAGTCTACACGTCTACAAGGAACCAGTTTAACTTTCTATTAGGCAATTAAGAGTTTTCTAACCTTAAAATATCCTTGAAGAAGAAGAATAGACGTAACTATGGGGGACTAAGAAGAGAATATATAATATGCACGGACAGCCTAAATACAGTAAATGTGTGACATCGATTGACCAGGTCATGGCTCTCGTACAGGACGCAAGAGATTAAATATAATGGTCTACAAGGTAACTACCAATACATTTTTTCAATGCTTGCTTCCCTTAATCATAATAAATACATAAACCTACAGCAAATTGGTAAAATTAATTGTAACTCATTTCATTAAACGAACACGTTTAAACAAGTTGTTGACATTATTCTCTTCCTAAATGAAATAAAGTCTCAGAAAATATTATCAGTGATTTTTCACCAATCGCCATAAATATTAAGGCGTAGAAAACTCTAATAAAAAAGACATTACATAGAAGGTGATATAAACGAAAAACCAAATTCATGAGTTAGAAATACGTGACCATCTAACCTTGAAAAAAACTTTTAAATACAAACATTCGATTTCTAGAAATAATAAAATTATACGTTGTTGCACTGTTACTCGATACGTATACTGTAAACGCTTCTGGTATTAAATTTGAATCTATGATTAAAAAATTATAAATTACAGCATGAAAATTATTATGGAAATTCGAGTATCAAAAGTACGAAAGAAGACGGGGCGATGATAAAAACGTAGCGAATACGATATAATGAACACACGTTTATATTCGAGTTCCAAAGTATCTATATGCTATATATATATGATGATGATGAATAGTTACTATCTGGAGTACATCCGTTCATTCTGCAGTCCATAAATTCGCAGTTCCGACGTTTCGTTAGAATGTCATCCAGCATTGACGATGTGAACTCAACAACGGTTGACTCGCTCTTCTACTGTTGTAGGGTTCACCTCGTCAATGTTGGATGAGATTCTAGTGAAACGTCGGAACTGCGAATTTATGGACTGCAGAATGAACGGATGTACTTCAGATAGTAACTATTCATCATATTTTTCCATCCGTGAAGGAATACGTATCCGCACACACACACACACACACACACACATATATATATATATATATATATATATATATATATATATATATATATATATATATTTTTGCAACACTGTTTTCTTGTATTCACTTATCACTTTCACTATATGTACTTAAACAAAAATCTTATTGGTATTTGTGCGAGTTTTTAGATTTGGAAGATTCTTGTTTTAGTACATATAGTGAAACTGAGATATATATATATATATATATATATATATATATATAAAGATATATATATATATATATATATATATATATATATCTTGCCCTAGCAGATATTTTGAGATGATGGAAATTTTTTTGCACCTAATTCTTGACATTTATGACCGTTGTCATAGGTGCCATTGAATGTGGCTCAAGTCGCCTTTTGAAATGATCATTGACGTCCCTTAGAGTGGCGTCTATACAAGTGATCATTGAATTCTTTGAACGTGACCTTGGGAAAGATCTTAGACACCTCCACTCATCAGTGCGAGACGAGTTTGCAGTTTCAATACAACTACGAAGGACCTTGCGGAGCAATGTTAAAAGGTTTTTGAAGTTACACGAAATTAGTATCGTAAGTTCACTCGTACACCATTTTAAACCTGGTTTTTAAAATACGTTGTAAAACGTGTAAGGATTATGGATTTAAATGCTAAATTATTTATTTAATGTTAACAATTAGCCTTCTTTAGATGACTTTGTGACTTAATTATAAACTTAAAATTAAATAGATGCATATAATTTTGTTGCCAAGACAAAGACTGGATTTAATTTAAAAGTGATTTATATATCTGTATTATATATAACGTTTTGTTGAAACAATTCGATTTATTTGATATATATTGTATTTATGGTATATTTATATTCTTTTTATGTATATATGTAACTATTTTAAACTTATTTCCTCTAAATATTCTTTATTTAACTATCACACTTAGTAATGACCGTTGCATAGTATATAGATTCAAAATAGTATATACATGAAGAATAGTTAATATCAGGAGTATATCTGTTCATTTTGCAGTGCATAAAATCCTAGTCCCGACGTTTCGCCAGAACCTCATCTAGTATTGACGAGTTGTAGCCAACAACAGTTGCAGAGCGAATCATATATATATATATATATATATATAACGAGAGATAAGCACACACAAATGTAGAGACATATATATGTATGTGTGTATGTGTGTGTGTGTTTGTGTGTGTGTGTGAGTGTGTGTGTGTGTATGTGTCTGTATGAATGTACGTGGTACGTGTATACATGTATATGCGTGATAACTGTATACAATGCAGAAGACAATAAAAAGTCATAATTTTGTCCTCATAGATAAAGCAACAGGAGACAGAAGGCAGAAGAAGATAATATTTAAATTTGCGAACTTGTTATACACTAAACCCACTCACAAGGTGACCGAAAATACTTCCCACAATGCTTGCACGTAATCGATTAACTTTGCAAAGTCCCTTACTTATTTGTCTGTAATCCTTAATCCTTTTTGAACGATCTACGTGGTTTCAATGTTTCCAAATAAGTATTTTCTCGAAAAGGAGGATCTTGGAAGCGCTTGACCCTAACAACCTCTCTGTATTGGTTGGTTTTTAGAATTTAGACCTACTTTTCTTCTTAAGGTGATACCTAATAATCCTTTAGGATGCCGTAAAGGTTTACAGTCCTTTTATTGGTTCTAATAAATAAAGTAGGGAACGTTTTCTGTCTGATATAAGTAACGTTTTATACTGCAGGATTACGACGTTGCTATTGATTAAAAATACACCGCGTTAAAGATTGATATTCACTGACGTTTTAATATATTTCAGTTTAGGTTCATGATATTCATTCGTATATTTAGCACCTCCTCAACATTCCTAACAACTTTATATATCCCATGTTTACAGTCATGATAGTGATAAAACCCTCTTTATAGCGAGAACTTACAGTCTTGATATTAATTTAGGAATTCAACTCACGACAAACGTTTATATATAATAAATTAATACTTCATTATCTTGGTATATTGTGGCCTTGATGATTATTACATTTTCTGTGAATAATTTACTGTCTAGAAAATTATAAACATTTTGTGAGTTTCTCGGATTATAGGTTTAATAAAATTAGAAACTCTATATGATGTAAATGATATTAGACATTCATAATTATTAAAATTCAATTTTCTTAATATTTTATGACGATATAAATTAAAACTTTATTTTACGACCTTGATATTACTTTAGGCTCTATATGATATACATGGTTTCAAAATATTCATAACCAATATATTTTCACGTCTAATATTTTAATGGTTTCCATAGTAAATAAACATTATTTCACCACCTTGATAGTACTAAAAACTATTTATGATATAGACAGAATCAGATCTTTATATTGATTTAAACTTTATTTTTCGAATATTTCATGGTTTACAAAATAACTAAAACCTTATTTTACTACTAGGTGGAAATCTTTATATTGATAACAAGTTTATTATATGTAGAGTTAATGGTGCTGGTATTGATTGCTATGTGTTTTACCTATAGAATCTATTATTAGATAATATAATTAGGAAATAATATACATAATATATATTATTATATCTTTTAATAATATTTTATATATAATAATAATATATATATATATATATATATATATATATATATATATATATATATATATATATAAGTACTCTAAAATAAGCACGGCTCCGGAAAAAAGTTTGTTTTCCTATAAGGATTTTTGATATTTTTGTCGTTTTCGGCTACGGGAAATTGATTGGCCCCATACTCAACCTTGGGAAAATTCGGAGCTCCGCCCCAGTGACTCCTACAGTGTCCACCCCTACAAATATTTTTTCAGCCCCTGGATTTTTGGTCTCAAGTTTGGGAAAATCGACACTGGTGGGGAAGATCAGTTTCCCAGTACTATTGACTAACATTTGAATATATTTAAATATATTTTCTACACTACTAGTATAAGATATATAACATCACTTTAAGCTAAGCAATCACTATACTGTATCACAATGATGTAATCAACGGCCTAGAGGACAATATGGTTATTTGTAACGTGATATTTTGGCATTAATTCTTAAGGAATTATGTGATATTAAATATTGCAGTAGTTTTGTTACACAATTAGTTATTTGACATACAATGTCAAGAGTTTTTAGTTGAACATAAGAATGGTGCGTTCAATAAATAATTTAAACAACAAATATTAATTTAAAAAAATCAACTTTTACTGCACAAAAAAAGAAATATAAAATACAAACTAAATTACATTTGAAATATTACGGTACTTTATGTTTTTTACAATGTTTGACATATTTAAATTATAAGAACTTTAAATGGTTAAAACATTAATGGCATAGCACATGACATCCATTTGAGATTGCTTTTCGTTATTTAAAATACATTTCAATTTTTCTATTTGACATTATTAATCTTGTTATTAATTTACACAAATGAATTAACACTTCCCGTATTAAAAAAAAAAACTAGCATTATTATAGCGTGACCGGTTAAAGTTTAAAAAGTAATTTTTTTCTTTTTTTATCACTTTATGTCTTAAAATTATGACAGCTGTGTTGTAACAAAACTGGTGTATTTACAGCGATATTTTATTGCCTAAGGAAAGACCCAATCAAACAGGAACCAAGCAGGGGATAGGCTGCTGCCCTCATCCAGACAGGATGTAGGTCTACTCCAGGTAAGCGACCCCACTCAGGGGTTATTTCGTCACTGCCTCAAGTGATACCCTAACTCTCTGGGACTCTTTGTCCATTTCTTCATAAGAGAGTGCAGCATATAGATACATTTTATGTCCAGAAGCATAGGTTTTCTTCAGGCTTGAGGGCATCATTCCTTTTAATCGTTTCACTAGTTGGGTTTACATCACTTATTGTTGTGTATATTCACCATACGTTTTACCCTTGTAAGCTTTATTAATCATAGTCTGATCCCCTCAATCGTTCCTTACAAATTCTGGTAAGTTCGTATTATAGAGTTATGTTTTCATAAAGTAGATGTTACTCTTTTCTCTATATGTACTAAACCAAGTATCGGTAGGTATCTCATATCCTATATACGTTTCATATATACATTCATTTTACGATGTTGGCATCACTGGAGGGACAATTTTCTGTTTGGAATCTGCAATTTGTTGCACTTCTGTGGTATTCGAGTGGTGTTATCAATCATTTCTTCTCTAATTTACACTATGGAACGTGAAATGTCAATAACCGCATATTAGATCTATAATCAGTTTAATAAATATAAACAAAACTTTTTAAAGTAAATTACTACTTACTTTAACAAAATAACGATACAAAGTTTTATTTTAGTTACTTTTTATTAGAGAATTAAAATTATTATAAATAAAGTAACATAACCTATGTTAATTTAACCTACGTTAAAACAGCTGATCTATCACATAGCCTGTAGCATAAAATCAGCTATTTTATGAAACATTCTTTTGTTATCCCTTGCTTTAAGCAAAATGACGAAATAACTTCATTGCATATTCTGTCCCTTTTATCAAAAATTTTCTCCCATATAGAACTAAAATTAGCTCCATAAATTTAATTATTAAAATATAATTTAAAAAAAAATACTAACATTAAGTGTCATCCACTACAAATTTAAAAAAATGTATTTGAATTTGAGTAAATGACTAAAACGAATTTTTAACGATGGATATATATATATATATATATATATATATATATATATATATATATATATATATATGTGTGTGTGTGTGTGTGTGTGTGTGTGTGTGTGTGTGTGTGTGTGTGTGTGTGTGTGTGTGTGTGTGTGTGTGTGTGTGTATGTGTGTGTGTGTGTGTGTGTTGTGTGTGTGTGTATGTTTGTATGTGTATCTATGTGTGTGTGTGTAGGGAAAGGGTGAGCTAATAGAAGGAATAGAAAATACAAATGAAATAAAAAGTTCAAACTAAGAATTTCTAGTGATAATTCGCTGACTTGGATATTAAAAACCTGATCCATTAGTACCTATTTTATTAAGAACAATAAAATTTATAAATGAATAAGTTTTTTTATAGGAGCCGAAAAGGAATAATTCAGGGCTGCTACGTTCACAAGCAATATCTAATTGCAACGCGGCGCAGAACAATTCGATGCCCGGGCAAAATGTCGAGGTAACTGGAGCGAACTTTGAATTAAATCTATTTCTGTCATGATAAATCTTTCCCGTCAGACTGCAGCCAGCACATAGCGTTCGATGCGAAGCCGTACAACGATACAAATCGTCACCACCCGAGACCAAACAAAACATTAATTGCTTTGCCGGCATTGCGAACACACACGGGGTTGTTATAACCGTCTCGGTTGCTGTGAAGGGCCACATAATTGCCCGGGCCCTTCACAGCACGCTAAACAATGAGAGAAACGTTATTCACTCTCTAGTGTTTTCATTCCATTACGATATCTTTTATTGGGCAAACTGAATAGAAACTTGTTGTTATTTACAGTTTACGTTTGTTTGTTTGTTTGTTTTTTAAGGCACATTTAGAATGTCAACTCCTACCAGAATAAAATATGCTAAAGTGTTGACCGGTTTTACTATTTGTGATTTTTGACCCCTACAGAGAATAGCTCTCTATTCTCCAGGGAAACAATTCTTTTCTCTATTACCAGGGAAACAATGCTGAATACTTGAGCTCTGAGGCTCCCCATTTTCTCAAACCAGGCGTTCTTTATGTGCCTATTCATGAATGCATTATGTGCCTACTAATTGTGGGAATTATATGCCTACTAATGTTATCCTTATGTGCTAAATCATGAATCATTTATGTAACTATCTATGTTACTTTAATGTGTCTACCCATGAATGCTTTATGTGCGTTCTAACTGTTGGAATTATATGCCTACTAATTTTACTCTTATGTGCTCAATCATGAATCATTTATGTAACTATCTATGTTACTTTTATGTGTCTACCCATGAATGCTTTATGTGCGTTCTAATTGTTGGAATTATATGCCTACTAATTTTACCCTTATGTGCTCAATCATGAATCATTTATGTAACTATCTATTTTACTTTTATTTGTCTACCCATGAATGCTTTATGTGTGTTCTAATTGTTGGAATTATATGCCTACTAATTTTACCCTTATGTGCTCAATCATGAATCATTTATGTAACTATCTATTTTACTTTTATGTGTCTACCCATGAATGCTTTATGTGCGTTCTAATTGTTGAAATTATATGCCTACTAATTTTACTCTTATGTGCTCAATCATGAATCATTTATGTAACTATCTATTTTACTTTTATGTGTCTACCCATGAATGCTTTATGTGCGTTCTAATTGTTGGAATTATATGCCTACTAATTTTACCCTTATGTGCTCAATCATGAATCATTTATGTAACTATCTATGTTACTTTTTGTACCTAACCAGTTTGTGTTTATGTGGATATCTCTGTTTCTATTATGTTTGCTTCCTATGCTGGTTATATTTGACTATCTATGTTGGGTTTTTGTACCTACCTAAGTTTCCTTAGTGTGGTTATTTATGTTGCATTATGTGCTTACTCATATTTTACTTATATGGCTGGTTATGTTGCCTATATGTGGCCAAACATGTTGGCTTTATGTGGTTACCTCGTTGCATCCATGCGATTTTATATATCTGTTGTTGTTACTAATATGCGGCTATTCATGTTGCATTTATATGTCTATTCACGTTTTTTATATGTAGTTATCTATGTTGCTTTTATGTATATTGTCCATACTAGTTACATTTGACTACCCATTTTGGGTGTATGTACCTATGTAGCAATTGTGCGGCCATTTATGGTCCCTTCATATGCTTAGCTATGTTGTACCTATGTTATTTTATATGGCATTGATAACTTATATATGCTACAAATATTGACTTTATATCGCTATTTATGTTCGTTTATGTGCATTATATTATGATTTTATGTCTTTAATTGTTGCTTATATGTGACTATCTATATTGCCTTTTTGTGCGTCTTGCACATATAGTTACGACATCCTCCCTTGATTCCATCGATGTTTCATTCTATATGATTTGTTATAGTCCATAACAATATTGACCAGAACAACTAAGTTATAACTCATTCACTAGACCTAAAACATATAAATCATGTAGAATACAAAGCAAATGAATATCACTCAAGTGTTCAAATATTTAAATGGTTTTGATAAAAATGTTGTAGCTTGTGTTTTGAAAGCATGTGTAGAAATAACGATTTAAAAATAATTTAAAAGAAAACTTTACAAACAGGTTTAAATAGCACGAAATGAAGAGCGATTTATACACTATTTTGATCAACTCAATCAGGGGAAACTGTATGTAGTATTATTCTACAAATTATTAAATCTGGATGTTGGAGGTTGATTACATGTTTTAGAAGGCAACAAGACACGCACAACTAAATCGTTAATTTAAGTCAGTTCTTAAATCATATTAAAGAGAGATATAGATCCGTAGACTCATATATGCAGAGAACAGAGATTTGTAAATAGCGAAAATCTCTTCATATCAACCAATTTTATTCGATTATTCTACACATCATTTTGTACATTCGCGACATTGTTCAGGTCTGATAGGTTAGTCTCAGCCGAGTAGGGATATTTCGGCTGAGTCAGGGTTGTCCAGAATGCTGAACAGCAAATATTTCCATTTTAAATCAGTGGCTAGGTGAAGTTATACAATCATATTCGTGCCTAAGAAGTTTAGTTTATACTTAACGTAGTATTTTTATTTTCACTTTAATAGATACACAGTAACCCAAATTGCTTAGTGTAAAGTCAGCAGTTCTATGGATACATATTTTTGGGACAAGTAGTAGGATATGTTTTTAAGGATATTAAAGAATTATTCAATAAATTATGATTTTGTCGTCTGTACTGAACGTTTTACTCAAATAAAAACTTTATAATTGTTCAAACTTAACATAGACAGCAGAATATTACAATAGGTAAAAAAAACGTTATATGTGAAATAAATTACACGTTTGAACTGAAAAAACCTGCGGAATTAATAGTTTTAAAGATTTATGAAAAGCAATCCGAAAAACCATCTCTAACAAAATTGTGGTACTGACGATTAGTTCTTAGTGCGATCTCAAACGTCTTTTCTCAGTACAGTCTTTTCTTAAATTTACGTATATAATTAGTTAAAAACTCGGTAGTTTGTTTTGTTCAAACTTTTGTCCGACCATTACTGACAATACAAATCCCTTGCTTACGTCATGACCAACAGGAAAGCAAGAATAAGTATAAAGGAAGGTGAATGTGGCGGGAACTGTAAGCTCTTGCCGGTTCCACCACTGTCATAATATTTCCGGTTGACGGGTTTCAGATAATCTCCATCAGTCTGATCTTGCTACACATAGTTGACCTATACTGGAGTTGTCGATAAATATATTTTCTAACCACGCCTCTTGACCTTAACACATTTTATATTCCAGCCAAAAGATCTCCTAAAGAAATACTTTGTAGATATATTTAATGTCTGTCTTGTAATAAAATCTTTAATTTAAAACGTTTATCTACCTATCACGAGAATAGTCATTTTTAATTTTTGGAGGGAAAGTAAAAGTTTTACCGTTTTACTCTTGTCCCTGAAGAGGTCTTACATTGCCAGGATTGATTTTATTAAAGATATTTGTGATATTTTTGATATTCGATAAATATCACAAGTATTTATTTATCTATAAAATTATAATAAAATATACACAAAGTAAAACTGTATTACGCGAAATATGGAAAATGATTGTACACCTGTTCTATTGTTATTTCTCTACGAAGAGCTTTTGTTTCCGATAGAACAATATTCTTTTGTTTGTGATAGCTCGTTATTGCGCTTAAAATTAAATATTGTACGTTATCTATTATTTATTAATCAAAAATTAATGAGAAAAGCAACCAAACCCGAACCCAAACAAAGAGTGAAACAATGTTTAAACAATGGTTATAGACAATGTTTTCTTAATAATGCATTTCATTGCGTTTGAAAGCTATTGCAACATGTTTGCTTATCCTGTCATTAAAAGTGAAGCGAGTTGACAGTTGAAGATGTTATTGCAGTGTAGCCACATTTCTTCTTGTACTCTGAATTTTTGTAATACATTCAACTGTTTTTCCATCAAGACGCTCGACATTTAGTCTACGCGTGTCGGATATTCGCTATTGTCGAAAATGGTTTGGGTTAAGATTTTGGAAATTAATTATGCCCGAAATATGTGAAGAGTACAATGAATCTCAAAGAACGAAATATGTGAAGAGTACAATGAATCTCAAAGAACGAAATATGTGAAGAGTACAATGAATCTCAAAGAACGAAATATGTGAAGAGTACAATGAATCTCAAAGAACGAAATATGTGAAGAGTACAATGAATCTCAAAGAACGAAATATGTGAAGAGTACAATGAATCTCAAAGAACGAAATATGTGAAGAGTACAATGAATCTCAAAGAACGAAATATGTGAAGAGTACAATGAATCTCAAAGAACGAAATATGTGAAGAGTACAATGAATCTCAAAGAACGAAATATGTGAAGAGTACAATGAATCTCAAAGAACGAAATATGTGAAGAGTACAATGAATCTCAAAGAACGAAATATGTGAAGAGTACAATGAATCTCAAAGAACGAAATATGTGAAGAGTACAATGAATCTCAAAGAACGAAATATGTGAAGAGTACAATGAATCTCAAAGAACGAAATATTCGTTCCCTAATTTGTATTTGTTTATTAATTTTAGACCCCAGGTTATTTTTAACTGAGTATTGGCTTTAGTTTATTTTATTTAGTTTATTTAGAAACCTTACCTTTATTCATATATTTATTATCCTTTATACTTTGAGAAAGAAAGTCACCGGGTCAATTGTTTTCCTTAATAGTTTTATCTTACGATTAGACTTGGGCAGACTTAGATGTCTATTCAAATTGTTCTAATTAAAACAGGTCACATTAAAGTTCTCGTTTGTATTTTCAAGAACAGATTTAATTTTAAAAATATTACAGTTTAAAAAAAACTTTAGTTATTTCAGGTCTGACAACAATAAATTTAATACAAACAGTTCATACCTTTAAAAAGTTGTAAGTTCAACGCTAGGTCAAATGCACACTGATTTGTATATTTACTGATTTGAATCTATGGAAAATATCAAGTAAACAAATTCAAAACACACCATGGCAATCAGTTGACCTTACTTGGCTTAGCACATTTTAAAACGTCATACAGCTTTACTCCTTTTACATGTTTGAGTTTTGAAAATATAAAATAAAAAAACCAAGCTACCTATAAAACATATACACGTACTTCGTAAACTTTCAAATCTACGTAGTTAAAATTTTAAACAAAAGTCTAACACAAAAATATTACCGATTGCACCATGGCATCTCTCCTTTAAAGTAGCTGGTGAAAGATAGAACAGAAGCAGTTTGTTGTTGTAGGTTACTGAATCCCCCACCATTATACATTCAGAAGAGGCCTTACATCAGTTTACTGTTTATAATTCATCTTTTTCCTAGCGCCGGCGTCGTCTTAATGACAAAAATACATTAAAAAAAATTGACTACAGGCCGATTTTTACATTAGCTAAAAAACTCATATTTATGCAACATGTTGAACTATAACAAAAAACTATTTAACATGTTACATAATAATAATAGTTTCAATATTTTTACGTAACCTGTGACTCATCCGTTTTTTTTAAATCGTAAAGACTGACGAGGACATTTTCACTCTTATATCTACAACAGCGCATAGGTCATTAACAACATAGTAGATGTATAATATATATAATTTAAAAGATATATCTTTGAAAATAATACCATAACATTGTTCTCTAGAGCGTACACAGCTTCTCTTCACTCCAACCCCTTCCTTCTGATCCCCTTTCCAAGTTTCCATATGTCCACGACCACATATGTCCAAGTCTCCATTCCGTGGCCACATCGTTGACAAGTTTATTTTATTTAAACGCCCACGCAAATATATGCACCAATATAGTGGATATCAGAGCGTTTGCATTACTCGCAGATTTCGGTAGATTCTCGCAGATTCTATTTTGGTATACATACTGCCCTAATATATGCTTTATACACTTCATAGGGCATAATTGTACAAACTAAATAACCTTCGAACACAAACGAATAACCTTCGAAGAAATAACCTCGAAAAAATAAATGGGACATTTTTGATGACATGAGTTCGGGAACAAGTTTCGGGTACTAGTACTAAATAAATATTTGAGTTTTCGATAAATAACAAAAAGCGTTCAAATCTTTTACTTTTAAAGCTTTATCTATTTTCTGTATCTAAAAAAAATGTTACATTTTCTGAGAAGGGTCCGAATGTAGTGCAACGAATTGCACTCTAAATCGATCCCCGGCAGTACCATTTATATTGTCGGCACTAGAATTTTATTTAAACTCGATAAAAGTATCTTATTTTATGGATTGGACATTAATCTTACCTACAGGAGCAGTAACCACTTACTTCATGTTTTATGATAACCATTAGGAATACATATCTTCCAGAAATAGAAATAGATAAAACTGACGTTTTAATATCAACCCTGCTCTTTTGAAACTACAAGTATTTAGATCAAGCAAAACTTGCGTTTAAGAAAGCCTTATATATGCTTTTTCGTGACAATAATAGTGGTACTTATAGGTTATTCAAAGATAACAGGTGCTCTTCAGTGAAATAAACTGTAGGGATGTACGACGACCTCAAGGTCACTAGAAAGATAACTTATCTTTTGCTGACTCTTTAAATTTAGGAATGAAACATTTTTTATTGGAAAAAAATGTTTAAACCTAAAGTTTTGTTTAAAACAGAGTAGTGCAATATAACTAAAACGCATCCATTTATGGGTGGATTTGGTTAGAATAAATACTTTCATTAAGTCAAAAGGTGTTCCTGGAAAATGTATTTACCGATAAAATCTGGTGTAAGTCTACTGTGTTTATAGAAACATCTGAATGATGTATATTGACCGAAACTAGTCACCCAGAAATAACATGACAGTGCTGCGACTGGTAAGAGTTAACAGATCTCTACTGATTTATATTTCCTATTTTTAAACTCATCTGGTTTCTTGGGCGATGACGTAAACAAGTGAATTTTATGTGTGTGTGTGTGTGTGTGTGTCCATGTGTGTGAGTGTGTGTGCGTGTGTGTATGTTTATGTGTGTGTCTGTGTGCGTGCGTGCGTGTGTGTGTCTGTGTGTCTGTGTGTGAGTGTGTGTGTCTGTGTGTGTGTCTGCGTTCGTGCGCGTGTGTGTGTGTGTGTGTCTGTGTGTGTGTGTGTGTGTGTGGGTGGGTGTGTATGTGTGTGTATGTGTGTGCGCAAGCGCAACAGAACAATACAGTTATGGTTGTGTGGTATATTCTAATAATATCTAGAGCAGTAAAGACACGGTTACCTGTAATAAAGGTCTTGCAAATTACCCTTGGGAATGGCTCAGAACATCTGTGTGCATATTTCATGCAAAGCGACACAATTGTTAAATGATATTGAAAATATCATTTAAAGAATAAAATTAGGCGGTATCGCCTAATAAACTTTTCCTTTGGCCATTATTGTCAATAAGTTTTAAAATTTGTAATATTTATTTAACTATATTGTGAAATTATTATTAATAATAAAGTTGTCAATAAATGACATATTGAAGGTTTTCTCCCGGTAAGCCAAACGGAACAACCCCTACACACAGGATAGAAGCAGTAATATGATACACACAGCAACAAAGTATCTCACTCACCTATATATTTGTTGTAAGGATAGCATGCCTCTTAAAGGGATTGTTAGGTCCTAAGGTATTATTAATGGTAACCGATTTATATGTTTAATTTTATTTCCTGTAATCTAATTTGTTTTAGACGAGATCCTTAGAAGCTACTCGTGTAATACTCATTCATTTTCTATAAGCAAGCCTTATGAATTCATTTAAAAAAGTGATAAAAGAGTTATATGATTTGTGATGGGTGTCTGTATGTAAGTATTAGAAGGTGAAAGAGAAAGAGGGGGAGGGAGAGATGAAGAGAAGAAGAAAGAGAGAGAGAGAGAGAGGGAGAGAGAGGAAGAGATATGGGGAGAGAGTGACAGATAGAGGCAGAGGAGGAGAGAGAGGATGATGGGCAGGGGAAGAGATGAGGAGAGAAACACTGTGGAGGAGAGGGAGATAGCTAGAATGAGGAAGAGAGAGAGAGAGAGGGGGGGAGTGCTGGAGGCTTAGCTGGACCAATAGAGACAGCGGAAGACAAGAAGTGAAAGGAATAAACAAAGAAGGGAAGAGAGAGTGACATTAACAGAGAGCGAGAGAGAGAAGAAGGGAAAAGAATACATAGAGAAAGAGAGAGTGAGAGATAGAGAGAGGGGGCTCGAGAGACAGAAAGAGAGAAAAAGAGAGAGTAAGAGAGATAATATTATTATATCTCTAGGATGTCACTTAAAACAGAAGAATCCTTTTGGTGAATCATTGAGAAAACACAACGCTACACAGAGTACTAAATATCTTTGTAGTTGGCTGTGTTTCCAAAAGCCTTTATATCTTCTCCCGCTGATGGCATCTACAATTAGTGCGTAACGATCGAGCAGGCAGTGTTTCATGCATCACAGGCTCGCCTAATCTGTCCCCTTTAAAAATCCGAGTGCAGGTTACAAAACCTTTGTCAAATATTTCAACTAACTGTATTTTAAATACCTAAACACAAAATTGTTGGCGATAAATTTCATTACAATTAATTTAATTTTAGCTGAATTTATAATTTAAAAAATCATCGAAAAAGGACTATGTTTGTTGAAACGAAATTTGGAGTTTAGTATTTCTCAATCGAACATAAAAACTCAGGAAAAGAGTTTAATTAAAAGTACGAACTCTTTCCAGTAGTTTGTCGTCGAATTGATTGAAATTTCGTTTAAAAAGAGCCCCGGGGAAGTGATAAATTCATTCCTTTGTTTAGATTAAAACACGGGAACTTCTTGCGCACCTTCAAACTTGGTTCATGCGATTCCCCTTCTGAAATCTAATATAGACAGTCCGCTCCCTGCTTAAAAGCAATATTACATTATAACTTTCCAGGGAGAACCTTGGTAATACCTGGGTTCTCTGACGTGTATAGGTTAGAATTTATTATTTAAATTAATTTTTCAATATTACAAAAAGAACTAGATAGAAAGGTGACATTTATTATATAGAACATTGACATTTTATAGAATGGGATCATATATACGTGCATTATAGATAACATTTGCTTGGAATAAAAAGAGAAAACAGACCTCGAACTTTCAGAAGTGTATGAGGATTGTTTGAATTTGAAATACACAGTAACATAAATACAAAGCCTTTTATGACAACAATAATGAATAAACCTACTGATTTTCAAAAAACTTTCTTGCGATAGTAAATAGAAATAATGTTTGGAATGAGGTTGTGCTATAAGGTTATGTTGTAAGATTGTGCAACACTATTTTCCACCTAAGTTGTGCAGCATTGTTGTACAGCTAGGTCTAGCTATAAGGTTGTACAGAATGTTTGTGTTGAACTATAAGGTTGTGCAGGTGGGTTGTGCACCCAGTTTTGCAAGGTGGTTAGCAGTTCGGCTGCACTGATTTATTGTACAGCTAAGTTGTGCAGCTGGGTTTAGCTGTAAGGCTGTGCAGCAAAGTTGTGCTCTAAGGTGGTATAAGGCGTTTGAGCAGCGTGATTGTGCAGAAGTGGTGAACTGTAAGGTTGTGAAGATAGGTTGTGGACACTGAATTGTGGCTGTGCAGTTAGGTTTTACTGTAATGTTGTGCAGCTAAGTGTTGGATCTAGGTTTAGCCGTAAGGCTGTGCAGCAATGTTGTGCTCTAAGGTGGTATAAGGCGTTTGAGCAGCGTGATTGTGCGGAAGTGTTGAACTGTAAGATTGTGAAGATAGGTTGGGCACCCAGGTAGTGAAGTGTGGCTGTGTAGTTAGGTTGTACTGTAATGTTGTGCAGCTAAGTGTTGGATCTAGGTTTAGCCGTGAGGCTGTGCAGCAAAGTTCTGCTCTACGGTGATAAGACGTTTGAGCAGCGTGATTGTGCATATCCTAGGTTTCGATAATCCTAACAGCTATAATCGACCCTTTAGCAAAGCAAAGAGTAATTTAATACACCCTTATCGACACACCTTTTTGTAACACTAATTATGTAAACAACTCAAAGCGCCTAAACTGGTAGGAATAATAAAATCCACTGTCAATCAAATATTAAAAAAAAAAAAAAAACACCTTTCTGTTCTTCTTTTAGTTATAATTATAATATCAATTATTACAAACTCATTACTTCATTTTTTAAACCTAATTTGTAACTATTATTTGTTTTAAAGGAAGAGAACAATAGTGTTTGTGTCAGAAGACATTGCTGATGTTATTAAAATTATTATCTTTATAGTTATTTGAAATATAAATGAAATTATTTAGTATTAACTAAAACGGCCAATTAGTGTATAAAGGAGCCTTATTTTATAATTTATATGTATTTTGTTTAAATGATTATGAAATACCATTTACTTTTTTGATTCGTTTCACATTATTTCTGTTATATTTTTATTACTTTAATCTGTAAAAAAATAGTAAATTGTAAGAAAACTATTGTTGAGTCAGAAACTAAAACATCGTCATTTTGTATAAAACATTGAAGTATTCACTTCTATACATGCTGTTTAATAGTTTCTATATCAAAAACAAACCAATCAGCATGCGTATAAAACTTTAAATGATAGTTTATCTAAACTTTTACAAAGAAATAGCGTGGAAGATTTAAGAGCACAGAAATTGATTAAATCATCCCTAAATAATATAACGAGTAAAAAAGTAAAATGATTTTAAAAAAACATTATTTATTTCAAAATAATAAAAAACTAATAAATATATCTCTTTGATAACTATGGACATTATATTGTCCATGAATAAAATATAGTGTTCTGTGGTTGTACTGTATTATCTCTACAAAACAAAAGTATTTTAAATCCAAAACTTTTATGGGTGATACAAAACATTTGTAAACTGAAAATATCCCTCCACGTTTTATTTTTAATGACCAATGTTCCTAGACAGCAAATTATATAGTCTTTACACAGGTTTTCAATACAAAATCTATTTTTCTGTATATATTTGATTTCCTATTTTTAACGTTTTTAAACGAATCATATCCTTAAACGGTTTATTTTTAAAGACCAATGTTCCTGGACAGCAAATTATATAGTCTTTACACAATGTTTCTATACAAAACTTATTTTTCAGTGTATATTTGTACTTCTTATTTTTAAATTTAAATTTTGCTCCTGGTAATCAGAATTGCTTATTTTCCCTGCCTTTCAATAAATTGCTTTTCTGACCTGGATTTCCTGATTATAGAGCGACAGACGTCAGTAAAGTGATGCACTGAGTGACATGGCAATAAAACACAAAGTCCCTAATCTTTCAATTTCTTTGAGTCAAGGTGTTCTGTGACATACTGACGAAAGTCGAAGATATTTCCAAGGTGATGTTTTGTTTTAAGAGGAACAAGAATAGGTTTTGATTTAGAAATAAAAATAGTAAACCGTGCCTTACGCAACGCTAATTTCACAAAGGTTATGTTAAAAAAATTATTATAACTCAATAAAACATTAACAAAACCAAATTGTACGTACCGTTTATTACAGGAAACATTTTTACAGGCTGTGTATTAGATAAGTGTAGTAGAGAATAAGATATAAGTGAGTTAATAAAGTAGTTTTAAGTGAGCCTAAGCAAACAGACAATTAATTTACTTTATTTCCAAGAGATACTGTTTCAGAGTTAATTTCAAGGTCACAAAATCTTCGACAAAGAAAGGCCACCAACACTTATGATTCTTAAATCAGCGTCATAAGTATTTAAAACGAACCCACTAGCAAATTACTATCTCGGAGACAATAACACAAATACGGTAAGAAAAAACTTGTAAAAAATTAATTCAACTATATTCAGTTTCGTTGAATAACGAAAATAAATAAAATCAAATACTTTATCCTTAAATTGAACAAACCCATAATAAAAAGTTTATTAAACAATAAAACTAACAAGCAATCACAATAAATAAGTCTTTTTACGTCATGCTCGGTTCAATGGACCGTAGTGTGTGATTTTATATCTTTTAACAAAAACGTTTTATTTTAATTCTTACTTTTTTTTCCAAATATGTACGCGTTTTGTTAGTTACTAGTATTCCGTCTGAGTGTGTGAGTGTAATTTAGTCACAAAATCTAAACTCATAAGCCGAACTGAAATTTTATTTTTAATTAAAACAGCTATTAGCGGAATAGCATTGACAAGATGGGCCTTGCTTCCAATTTTATGGTTGTAATAAGCTTATTATACGTTATAGTAAATTGTTTATTTAGAATCAAACGAACTACTTGTTAAAAACAATTAAAAAATTAAACTATAATAATCAATTTCTTATATATATATATATATATATATATATATATATATATATATATATATATATATATATATATATATATACATATAATTCATTTCCCGCCATATTTAAAAAGAAATTCCGGATTTGTAATAACTCGTTAGAATAAATGTACTCGAGTGAGATAAATGGTAACAAGGTCATTCAAACAGAAAACTTTATGAGGAACACGCACTGAAAGATGCAACGTCAGCGCTTGTAAGATATTTGCTCGACGTTTGGGTTTCAGTCATGACGAGTACTGTAAGAACGTCTGGCTGGACCTAGCAGAATATCAGACTCCTAGGGTTTCCTCTCTGCTTTCTCTACGAGTGAGATACTTATTGAATATTTTTGATTGTATTTTATTTTCTGTTTTATACTTTTGGAACAGACTCAATAAACAAGATATTTGTAATCATTGTTGAATAAAATTGAATATTTATGTTTTCAACTAATCTGTGTGTGTGTGTGTGTGTGTGTGTGTGTGTGTGTTTGTGTGTGAGAGTGTGTGTGTGTGTGTGTGTGTCTGTCTGTGTGT
>JBAIZL010000002.1:266958154-266983154 GCA_036971475.1 Prosapia bicincta | reverse complement strand
CTCTCTCTCTCTCTCTCTCATCCACACACATACTAATTGATTGATATATACGAATATAACCTATAATTTAGTTCCATAAGGGCAGTCAGAGCTGGGCCTTATCCTTCTCGAGATTAGTTTCCTTAAACCTTGAAAATGTGACATACTGTAGCTGATAAAACATAAACAGGATGTATATGCTCATTTATTTAAAAATCACGCTATCCTAAAATTATCGAAAAACCTTTTTTTCTAAAAAAAAATTAAATCCATAAACTGAAACTAATTTACCCCGGATTATAAAGCAATTCAGTATTCATGAATAGAAAACCTGTATTTAGATTCAATAATAGCGCACGTCCGTCACAGATTATTAATGAATGGATTAATTAAATTGAATTTGCAAAAGTGTATTTGTGACATCGTTCATACTGTAACACACGCACCGTAAATTAAAATGTTTTTAAACATTCATAAATTTATAGAGAATTTTATTTTTACCACTGGCTTATAATTATTACTACTTAGTTTCAATCAATACTGAATTAAATATTGATGTTTCACGAGAAGGTAGATTTATTGCATATTTCAAAATATCAACTATTATAGGAATAGAGGCATGTAGAGGATAGGAACTCACCATTAACTCGGTTGAGAGCGGGTCTACTACAATATCCCTATAATGGAGTTTCCCTTATAACTTAGTATCAGGATATCTTCAAGACCTTCCCTTAGACTCACTTAATTCCCTTCACCCTTCAATATTTTATATTAGTTTTTTTCAATCCAAAAACAGATCAAAATAATTGACAAATATTTTCTAAAACCTACAATGTTATGTATAGTAATATTTATGAATAAAACACTTTCTCTTTTGCTTGTAAAACTACCAAAAAAACAAGTAACATTATTTTATATGTGAACAAATATTTAATCCTTAAAATATGATCACTTTTTTGTTTTTTATCGTTAAAGAAGTCTCTGTTTAAAATTAAATATTTATTTTTAGAAATAAAAGAGAAAATAATAATTTTGATGGCACTGCATTATCGTTGAATTCGTTTTATATTAATATTTCTCGTTCTACATTTTGTCCGTGGAGATGTATATAGGCTTTCAGTTTAACGCAAAATATTTGCGGGAATCATTTACACAGCTAGTCACGGCTTGTCAGGTGAAATATAGTGATTGATCACGTGACAGATTATATGGGTCATGCATTGGTGTTTGCGCTTTGCAATCGAGATGCGATATCACAGAAGGCAATAAATCAAAACAGCACAGTGACCGGAAGTACAATCTCCATTCCGGAAATAGTATATTAGGAAAATATTACAGGGTAGTAGTCTAGAACGTTATGAATATAAATCCTGCAACAATGACAGGAAGTTTATTTCTCGTTTGAAATATGGTCATTTACAAGTATATTTATTCTGTATATCTAATGAATTGAAAACCTATAAACAAATGTTTTATAAAATATTAGTACACATGAATAAACGAGTTGATTAGTGGAAACAAAACATACGAAAAAAGGCATAACCTTAAATAAAACCGTTTTTAAATGGCCAACGTACGTTGCTATATGCAGGCGTATCGCAGATATACAATGTTCTATATCCAAAGGGAATGCCAAACTGTGACGTCACCTAATCTAGCCAGAACTTTACCAACACTACTTTGATGGAGCTATTTATAAACTTCATGTAAATATCATTAAAAGATTTGAAAAAATTTTAAACACTTACAACGATGTATGAAACTAAAACAAAAACAGGTGACACAGATTCATATAATGCAATTGCTGTGATTTCTACCTCTAAATGCAAATATTTTAAAACGCACATGAGGAAAAAGAGCTTTAAGTGAAGGATTGACGTTAATTTAAAATTTAATTAAATACAAAGCTTGCACGTTTGCTAGGTCTTTATTTATCTTGGGTTCTAAAAATATATCTGACAAATATACACACACTTTAATTAAAAAGCTATTTACATTACTTTGATGCGTAGGTTTTGTTTATCAGTGAGGTTGCTTTATTCCACACAACTCTGCTTATCTGTGAAGGTTCTTCTCTCTCTCTCTCTCTCTACCACCCTCCCTCCCTATCTATTTATCTATCTTTCACTAGTGTCAATAATGCTGTAGTAGAGGATGTAAGAAGAGACTTAAAGGAGAAAGATAGAGAATTAGAGGAGAAGATTAAGACGAATTTTGAGGAAACAAACGAAATAATAGCTGATGAGATAGAAATTAATAAAAAAGAGGTAGAGAAAGTAGAAAATATAACAAAGAAAAACACAGAAGAGTTAGGAGAGTTGAAATTAAAGGTGATAGGAGAAAGAAAAATAACAGATGAGCGTTTTAGGAAAGTCAAAGATGTAAGGGAGAAAATATTAGGAGAGCAGAGAAGGTTAGGAGATAGAAATAAAATGGGAAAATTAGAAATATGGCAAATAAAAAATTTAACAAGTCAAACCGCAACTAATAACAAGATTGAAAAGATTAATAAAATGAAAATGGTAATAGGAGAAATAGGAGGAGTTAAATATCCGTCTCAATGCTTAGTGGTAACAGGCTTATTGAGAGAAATGATCATAGGTACGGATATGTTAATGAATGTGGAGGCACAACTCGAGTTTGGAAAATGGGAGATCTAATTTAAATATGAGAATAACAGAGAAAATAGAAACTATGAAGCAGATGAAAGATACAATGGAGATGTAAACGGTGTTAAGGCAAGGACAGGCGTGGGGACAAGAAAAGAGCATGGTGCCCACAGTCAATCGGAAAACTAAGACAATAAGAAACCCAGGAACAGAAATAAAATAGAGGAAACAAGTTTACAGGCATTAATAGACACAGGCAATAATATGACATGTATCCAGGAGAACTGGATATTGAAAAATAAAAATAAAATAGGAAGGGAGATATTAAATATAGGTAAAGGAAGCAATATGAATAAACTCTAGGTGACTATGTGTATAAGAAAACGTTAGCAGAAGATAAGTTTTAAGGGATGGTAACTATATCTACGATAATTTATTGGAAACTTCGTCGAATAATGAATAAAGATAAATATGAATCTATGTTAATAAATATTGAAGCATCGTTGTAATAAAAATATGGTAATTGTGTATTTAAACTTCGTCGTATTGTAAGGGAGAATCTGCGTTGATAAGTAATGGAACTTCGTCGTATATATTATATGTTATAAAAGAAATATGAATCTATGATAATAAATATTAAAGCATCATTGTAATAAAAATATGGTAATTGTGTATTTAAACTTTGTCGTATCGTAAGGGAGAATCTGCGTTGATATATATAAGTATTAAAACAAAATTTTAATTCGTTGATATAGGGACAGTGTAATCGAAGGAGCTATAGACATGATCTAATAGAGGATATAAGATTGCAACCTTTAAAAATATTAGATGTTAAACTTCATACAAAATAAACTGAGATGATATAAGAAAATAATTGAACTGGATGTGAGATTGGAAGGGGAGATAAAATACTAACTTAGAACTGAGAGTTAGATGAAGCTAAAAGCAAAATAAATATGAGACAAATAATAAACAAGGAGTAAACAGAAATAAGGGAAAGAGAAATGTTATAACCAATTTGACCAAATCTAGACATACTATGACTCGGATAGGCTGGGATTTAAAGACACAGTATCAGAGAATATATGTTAAATAAATATTGAATCAGACTTATGATTGGAAGGATTCCAATTGTAATAAATGTAAAAAAAAAAAAATATATATATATATATATATATATATAATTATGGAAGGAATTGTAAATACCAGAACATGATTTATGGTTACTATATATTAGAATTGTTAAAGAATTGTTGATTGAATGTTAGTTATAAGTATATTGTATTGTTAGAAGATAAGTTAAGTAATATGTAGCTTGAAGTTTTCAGCTCAGTATTTGATTGTTAAAGAATTAAGATAAAATTGTGTCGTAGGAATTAAGTATAAATGGACAGTTATAAAAGTAGTAAAGACAATGGACAATAAGTTAGCCAAAGTGTTGAGGTACTTACTCAATAAAAAATGTGTTCAATTAATTATTAAATAAAATGTACAATTAGGAAATAAATGCTAATTTGAATTTAATTTAAAAAAAAAAAATTGTATATTTAAACAAGCTTGTAAAATGTAAAGAATGTGTAATGTAGATAGTAGGAATATTTTTTTATTTAAATTAAATTAGGGGACATTGTAACATTTATAGAATGGGCTATATAATGTTCTTTAAGAATTGGAAGAATATATTAGAAATAACCCACACACAAAATTTAAAAAAGAAATTCATTAAAAGATTGATTAGATTAAATTGAAACTAAATTTAGGTAAAAGCCTAGAATTGTAAACAAGGTATTTGAACTGAAAAATGCATGAGGAAATTTGTTATATCAAAACCCCTAACACATAAATTAAAACAAGATAATCTAATAATAATTATATTCAAACAAAATTGTAAATATTAGTAACATAGGGCATAAGTAATTACTTGAAGGAGAAAGTGAAATACGATTGTAAACAATGAGATTAGAAAGGTTATGTTTCTATGAAGTCCAGTCAAAACACACACATTTCGAATTATTACAAAAGTAAAACACAAAGACACTTCACACACTAATAATATTAAATAAATAAACACTGGAAGGTTTGTTAAGGATCGAAAAATTGAAGCAGTATGTTAACTAAATTAAAACGGTGAAAATAGTTCGTTGACATTAACAGATGTAGAAAGCAAGAAGTAGGTCAGTTGCAGTCGACTCTAGTGGGAAGGAGCGGAACTTCGTTAAATTTTAAGCATATGATTTCTTTTTTTTGAAGAAGGAAGCCGCCATATTATAAAAACAAACAATTGTTTAAAATCTAAGGACGCGTAGTTAGAGTCAGTCTGGCGTGGTGACGCCGAGGAAGCAGACCTTTGTGAGAAGTCAAAATTTTACATTGGAAGGAATTCGTCAAAATTATACCGTTTTGTGAAGAAACTTGGCAAATTTAAATAAGGATAAGAAAATGTAAAGATAAAGTACAGTGATAATATATTTTGAAGGAACTAAAACGAATTTAAGTGTGAAAAAAGTGAAATTTGAAGAGAACGGAATCTTACGTAAGCGACCTGCAGAATTTCGGTATTTGGTAAGTTAAGTATGTATAGCGCTATAAAAAATAAACTTTAGTGGACTCTTAGGATAATAGGGAAGTTAATTTTGTAGATTAGAACATCTTGTGATTAATAGAAATAAGATCATAATCCAGTTCAAATAGTTTCGCCTTTTTGCTTATTCCAAATTAAAGTTTTTCCATCGGGAAAATATTTATTAAAACTAATTTCAAAATTTAATATTGTTTTTCAAAATTTATTTAATTAACAAAAGAAGTAAAAATATAGCCCATGCTATAAACCCCGAGATTGTAAGAGATCATAAAATTAGCCAAGGGTATTAAAATTGTGTAACTATAAAATCAAAAGAAATAAGAGTTAAAACCGAGTTTGTTAAAACTTGTTAAGTTATAAATTTTTGTTTTGTGTTTATTGTTTAAATGTTGAGATGAAATTGTGAAAATAAATGTTAATGAATTGTTCCTGAGTAGTTTTTTGGTTATTAGCTAGAAATAATATATCTTCATTTAATAGTATAAAACATCGTTGTATTGCGTTTTATAACAAATGTTACAATATATATATATATATATATATATATATATATATATATATATATATATTTCAATACACATTAGTTGCTCAAAGCTTTAACAGGATAAAGCATAATATCATTCTCATGGTTTGTCTGCATTCAAAGTACTTATTTGAGCTACGTAAAATAAACGTGGCGTGAGTGACAAATTTGCAAATCTGAGTACTTTACAAGAACGGGCTCCTTCGTTGCTCCTCCATTCAGTATGATAGTGGTGAATATAGATTGGTCAACTTCTAACCAATAGAAGCAATAAATAACATAAACAGCTGATGGACTGAGAATGTGGCGTCAGTCAAATGCCAGTTTGACAGTTACTGATTACAGCTATTATTTTGATTATTTACAGTCCACAACAGTGTTTTAAACCATATTTATTTAAGTGTTTAGTTGTGTTGTTAATATTAGAACATAAGACCGAAAAATAAGTAACAATAAATTAAATTTTACGATAAACTTTAGGTTTGGTAGGTTATGTTTTAAATTGAGTATTAATAGCATATTTGACTTCTGAAACAGTCACGTTGAGTTTTAGGATGATCGAGAAATTGATCGTGATTTTACTTACATGACCACCTGTACTAAAAGTATTGTAGGTTATTTTTCAACATCAGATCATGATAGTTCTCAAAGATATGATTAAGCTATCGGAATTTAAAGTTATTGTTGACAGCTAAATTCTGAAACGCTTTTTTATAGTCGATCCCTCAAATAGATACAAGTATATAAGCCTGTAGTTGAAACTCTACGTGAGGAGACATCGTGAGAGGGGAAGATTTCCTTTTCCCGGTCTAATAGGAAAGGGGAGTATAAAACTACAAACGCTAGAAGCACGTTATAAACACATGAACAGAACTAATCCAACTCTGTAACACATAAAGTTTGAAACGATTCAGCACCAGACAGTTCTTCTACAATTGAGTAGTGCCATTTCAAAACTTGTCTTCTCCATTTTTCAAAATTTTTCAGGAAAGACAAAAAACTGTTAACTTTAAAACGTCTTTGTATTTTGGAGCAAATTTTTTTTATGTTGTAGTATAGACCATCTAGTAGTATAAAAATATGAGTAAACTAAATACAATGAATAACTTATGAGTAATGTTTAAAGTTTAAACATAGCAAGTTTTGCATCGGCAACTTGGAGAAGGCAAGTTTTGAAACAGAATGTTGCGGATAAGACAGCTTTTGAAGTCGTTCAATAAAAAATACATAGACTATTAAAAATGTAACTCATTATTATTATTGTTATTATTGATGTTCAGGAAAAATCGGTTAGTAAAATTAAAAAATATAATATAAAATTATTACAAAACGTTAAAAAGGTAAACAATAAAACGTCTCTTGTCTAATGTTTCAGAATATATTTTTACAACTTTGAAAATTTTATTATAAATGAAAATTATATGAATAATTTATTCAAAAGTACATTATGATTTTATAACTTTCATATCGCGTTCAACACTTGAATTCTATATTTTTCTTAATTTGGTAATATTTAAATCACTGGCCAGATAGATTCTGCTAGACTTTGATCTTCAATAATGTGTCTCATTTACTTCCAGTGATGTAATAAACTTTATGACAGAATCTTTCCTGTCTTTGTAAAAAGCAGACCTTCTGTCACCCCCACGAATTGCAGAAGATTATTTCGTGCAATTCTTTGTATTCGATCCTTTGAAACATTCAGAATCTGTAAGAATGATTTCTGACTAACAGGTAACTGAAAGCTTTTACAATCAGCAACTTTAATAAAGTACTGAATCGAAACTGCTTTACGAGAACTAGCCAATTTGTCTGTTCTTTTTCAGTGTGGCCTACTACAGTTAATGTACTTGAGAATATAATGTTCTTGTAACACTTTAGTTGTTTTATTCTTATAAAAATTATTATGAGAATTGTAAACGCCATTCATAGATAGCTTTTTACATTTAAAACTCTTACCGATATGACCACAAGTTGGATAAATAGGCAAACGTTTAGATGTTCCTTTTTTTACGGCGAGATTGACCAGGCTCAGTAGGCTGAACGTGTACTAATTCACTCATGTTTATCACTACTTCTAAACGGTAAACAATTAATAGTTAAACAAGAGATTATTGAAACTCACTCACACTGTAAAATAACCACTTGTAGACTAACGGATCAGCTGATCGGCGGCTATGCTTATTATTGTAAATGGAAGCATTCTATTGGCTAAAATGGAGTGGGCAAGATTTGCAGCAAAACATGTCCCAAATATAGACAGTTTTGCAACAAACACAAGATTTTGGCTTCATTTTAAATGTATTTATAAATAGTTTTGATTCAAACAGATGTTATATTTGAAAAGATCATGAAAAATACTTTATGATTCCGCAGCTAACTCAATTTCAATTTTTGGTGGAGAAGGCAAGTTTTGAACTGGCAGTACTCAATTAACAGTTGCCTTTTTGCGTTTTTTACACCTCCTTAGTGCGTTAGGGGGTTGTATTCGATTGCTTTGAATACAATATACAGAAAGAAACAGGTAATACCAACAATGTTATCTTGTCAACCATATTCATTAGTTTCGCTCAATAGCTTTCTATAAACCCATTCATTATATTTTAAAAAGCCTAAATCATGTTTACATAAATAGAAGGATATTGTGTATTATTCACTTGAAATCAATTAAATTTACTGATATAATTTTATCCACATTACAAGGTCACTTTTAAAACTATCCTTTATATATATATAGTATTTATGAGTTAGTATGTGGTGCCCTAGTATATGATGGTCAAGTATCTAATGCCCTATAATGTACTGCTCCAGTAAGGAATGCCTTAGTATATAATTCCTTACTTTCTAATGCCCTATAATTTGTTGTTCTACTATTTGATGCTATAGCCTGTGCTTGACTAGTATGTGCTGCCAAAGTATATGCTTCCCTAGTAAATGATTCTCTAGTATTGGCGGCTCTAGTTTATGATGCTAAAGTATCTGACCTCCTAATATGTGCCGCCCCAGTAGATAATGCCCTCGACTATGATGTCCTAATATCTGATGCCCAAGAACCTGCTGCTCTAGTTTATGATGCTAAAGTATCTGATCTCCTAGTATGTGATGCTCTAGTTAGTAATGGTGTAATATCAGATGTCCTAGTATGTGCTGCCCCAGTAGATAATGCCCTCGACTATGATGTCCTAATATCTGATACCCTAGTACCTGACGCTCTAGTTTATGATGCTAAAGTATCTGATCTACTAGTATGTGATGCACTAGTTAGTAATGGTGTAATATCAGATGTCCTAGTATGTGCTGTCCCAGTAGATACTGCTCTCGACTATGATGTCCTAATGTCAGATGTCCTAGTTCGGCCCCAGTAGATAATGCCCTCGACTATGATGTCCTAATATCAGAGGTCCTAGTATGTGCTGCCCCAGTAGATAATGCACTCGACTATGATGTCCTAATATCTGATGCCCTAGTACGTGCTGCTCTAGTTTATGATGCTAAAGTATCTGATCTCCTAGTATGTGATGCTCTAGTTAGTAATAGTGTAATATCTGATGCCCTAGTATGTGCTGCCCCAGTAGATAATGCCCTCGACTATGATGTCCTAGTATCTGTTGACCTAGTACGTGCTGCTCTAGTTAGTAATGGTGCAATATCTGATGCCCTAGTATGTGCTGACCCAGTAGATAATGCTCTCGACTATGATGTCCTAATATCTGATGCCCTAGTATGTGCCGCCCCAGTAGATAATGCCCTCGACTATGATGTCCTAATATCTGATGCCTTAGTACGTGCTGCTCTAGTTTATGATGCTAAAGTATCTGATCTCCTAGTATGTGATGCTCTAGTTAGTAATAGTGTAATATCTGATGCCCTAGTATGTGCTGCCCCAGTAGATAATGCGCTCGACTATGATGTCTTAATATGTGATGACCTAGTACGAGCTGCTCTAGTTAGTAATGGTGTAATATCTGATGCCCTAGTATGTGCTGGCCCAGTAGATACTGCCCTCGACTATGATGTCCTAATATCTGATGCCCTAGTACGTGCTGCTCTGGTAAGTCCTCTAAGTATGTGATTCTCTATTATATGATGTCTAAGTATATGATGAGGCTCTAGTATATAATATCCTAGTATAAGTAGCCCTAGTATGTTCTGACTTTATGTTTTATTGCCGAAGTATGTGATTCCTTAGTACGCTATGCCCTATTACAAAATGCCTTAGTATGTGATGCTTTAGTATGAGATCCCCTAAATCATGTTGTAATAGCACGTAATATACTACCATGTGCAGCCCTAGTGTCTGATGTCCTATAATGAGACTCAGTGTGGAACAGGTTTCCTGCCTCACAAGTCAATCTGATGTCTATTGAGCTATTACAGTGGAGTGTCTTATTTACTCAATGTTAACACAGTAATTATCAAGTATTTCTCCCACTCTTCTTTTTTCTGTCTCTCTCTCTCGATCTATGCACAGTGCAAATACACAAACACACACACACAAACACACACACACACACACACACACACACACACAGACACACACACACACACACTCAATTATTTATATATATATATATATATATATATATATATATATATATATATATAAAGATAAATTGTGTTGCCTATTTATGGCGAATATAAAGATGCAACGTTTCCGTTAGACCGCCCGTTAATAAACACTCCTATATATAATAATAAAAGTATATAATCAAAATATTAAGAAGAGGTTTAAATTACTTATGCATCGTATTTCAGTTTTTAAATTATTGTTTTCACATTCAATTGCATATACTATTAAGTGCATATGTGTGTTTCTTAATAGTTAAGAAAGACAAAATTTTATATTTGGTATGAATTTCGTATAAGTACAATTTGTTGCATATAATTTAAAATATATAAAATGAATTATACATACATATTAATTTTCTGATTGAAAATATAATTATGGCTTAGGTTACGTTAGGTTGGCTACGTATACTTAATATACTAAAAATACATGGAAGAGAATTTCTTAACGTTGATGAAACGTTCCAAGATTTTTACTATTTACACAAATGTTATTATTAAGAAACATCTGGTTTCACCACCAATTTTTTAATTTTCCTGCCCGATTGCCTCCCTTAATCTAATTGCACAACGGACTAATTGGCGAAGTTTGGCGGGTAAACACTCTAAGACTTCATCTCAGCTGAGAGTTATTACTTTCTCGAGCATTTCTAATTACGTCACTTTTTCAATCTCTTTGAATTAAACACGTTAATCACAACTGCAAAGTTATTAGATGTAACAAAAGTTTGAAGAATTGTTTCAGTTGTAATTTTTGATTAATTATTTTGTTTTTTTCATTTCTACTATAAAAAGAATATTGTTTTACTTATTGTAAAACACATAAATACCTGAGTTATAAATATCTTATAATCGATATTTTAGAATGACGATGTTTTTCAAAGAAAATTACAAATGTATAAACCAACATAATTTATTCAACGGTGACGTAATGTTTAATTTAAATAAATATACCCTCTATTAAACAAATAACTTTTTCATTTATGTATACCTTTATTAAAGAAGTGTATAATATTTTTACAAATAAATAAATGAAAACGTTTTCGTGATACAAAGGTTTTATTTATAAAAACCTTTTTCTTTTTATATATAAAAGAAAAATACTATATTTACATACTGCCAGACTTTATGGATAAGTGAATAAGTAGCAAAAATGTAACAAAGGTAGTTAATAAAAGAGTTCACTCAAAATCTGTTTTTGTTATCCAAATACTTATGAAGGGTTCATCACAGGCAAAACTAGTCTGTATTATTGAACTAGCGTGTAGTGAGATTTTGAGTAAAATCATTTAATATTTACCGTTATGAATTTGTCCTCCCTAGTTAACCTCTAAATAACTTAATATAAAATTACATGACAAACAGAAAACTAAATTTAAAACAATTTTTAAAATTAAAAAAAAGTGTTGATGTGAAAAGCACATTTGGTATAACTAAAATACTAGTTATTACTGGAACGGTTTCGATACGAGTCACATAATAGGAGCATTCTAAGTGCAATACGTTAAACATCTTGGCAATGTTCTTCTAAAAAGCATTTACTCAACAAAACTTCAACATTAAAAAATAGTAATTCAATAAAACTATGCCTTCACAGTCATTAATATTATTTTTAAAATGAAATTCATTTAATGGTAATATTGCAATTATTTTGCAAGCATCATTGATTGTACATGAACTTGCAGATATTATTTAGTAATTGCACTGTGCATAGATCGAGAGAGAGAGAGAGACAGAAAAAAGAAGAGTGGGAGAAATACTTGATAATTACTGTGTTAACATTGAGTAAATAAGACACTCCACTGTAATAGCTCAATAGACATCAGATTGACTTGTGAGGCCGGAAACCTGTTCCACACTGGGTCTCATTATAGGACATCAAACACTAGGGCAGTACATGGTAGTATATTAGGTGCTATTACAACATGATTTAGGGGATCTCATACTAAAGCATCACATACTAAGGCATTTTGCAATTGGGCATAGCGTTCTAAGGAATCACATACTTCGGCAATAAAATATAAAGCCAGAACATACTAGGGCTATTTATACTAGGATATTATATACTAGAGCCTCATCATATACTTAGACATCATATAATAGAGAATCACATATTTAGAGGACTTACCAGAGCAGCACGTACTAGGGCATCAGATATTAGGACATCATAGTCGAGGGCATTATCTACTGGGGCAGCACATACTAGGGCGTCAGATATTACACTATTACTAACTAAAGCATCACATACTAGGAGATCAGATACTTTAGCATCATAAAATGGAGCAGCACGTACTAGGGCATCAGATATTAGGACATCATAGTCGAGGGCATTATCTACTGGGGCAGCACATACTAGGACATCTGATATTACACCATTACTAACTAGAGCATCACATGGTAGGAGATCAGATACTTTAGCATCATAAACTAGAGCAGCAGGTTCTAGGGCATCAGATATTAGGACATCATAGCCGAGGGCATTATCTACGGGAGCGGCACATATTAGGAGGTCAGATACTTTAGCATCATAAACTAGAGCCGCCAATACTAGAGAATCATTTACTAGGGCAGCATATACTATGGCAGCACATACTAGTCAAGCACAGGCTATAGCATCAAATAGTAGAACAACAAATTATAGGGCATTGGAAACTAAGGAATTTTATACTAAGGCATTCCTTACTGGAGCAGTACATTATAGGGCATTAGATACTTGACCATCATATACTAGGGCACCACATACTAACTCATAAATACTATATATGTAAAGGATAGTTTTAAAAGTGACCTTGTAATGTGGATAAAATTATATCAGTAAATTTAATTGATTTCAAGTGAATAATACACAATATCCTTCTATTTATGTAAACATGATTTAGGATTTTTAAAATATAATGAATGGGTTTATAGAAAGCTATTGAGCGAAACTACTGAATATGGTTGACAAGATAACGTTGTTGGTATTACCTGTTTCTTTCTGTATATTGTATTCAAAGCAATCGAATCCAACCCCCTAACGCACTTAGGAGGTGTAAAAAACGCAAAAAGGCAACTGTTAATTGAGTACTGCCAGTTCAAAACTTTCCTTCTCCACCAAAAATTGAAATTGAGTTAGCTGTGGATTCATAAAGTATTCATGATCTTTTCAAATATAACATCTGTTTGAATCAAAACTATTTATAAATACATTTAAAATGAAGCAAAAATCTTGTGTTTGTTGCAAAACTGTCTATATTTGGGACATGTTTTGCTGCAATACTTGCCCACTCCATTTTAGCCAATAGAAAGCTTCCATTTACAATAATAAGCATAGCCGCTGATCAGCTGATCCGTTAGTCTACAAGTGGTTATTTTACAGTGTGAGTGAGTTTCAATAATCTCTTGTTAAACTATTAATTGTTTACCGTTTAGAAGTAGTGATAAACATGAGTGAATTAGTACACGTTCAGCCTACTGAGCCTGGTCAATCTCGCCGTAAAAAAAGGAACATCTACACGTTTGCCTATTTATCCAACTTGTGGTCATATCGGTAAGAGTTTTAAATGTAAAAAGCTATCTATGAATGGCGTTTACAATTCTCATAATAATTTTTATAAGAATAAAACAACTAAAGTGTTACAAGAACATTATATTCTCAAGTACATTAACTGTAGTAGGCCACACTGAAAAAGAACAGACAAATTGGCTAGTTCTCGTAAAGCAGTTTCGATTCAGTACTTTATTAAAGTTGCTGATTGTAAAAGCTTTCAGTTACCTGTTAGTCAGAAATCATTCTTACAGATTCTGAATGTTTCAAAGGATCGAATACAAAGAATTGCACGAAATAATCTTCTGCAATTCGTGGGGGTGACAGAAGGTCTGCTTTTTACAAAGACAGGAAAGATTCTGTCATAAAGTTTATTACATCACTGGAAGTAAATGAGACACATTATTGAAGATCAAAGTCTAGCAGAATCTATCTGGCCAGTGATTTAAATATTACCAAATTAAGAAAAATATAGAATTCAAGTGTTGAACGCGATATGAAAGTTATAAAATCATAATGTACTTTTGAATAAATTATTCATATAATTTTCATTTATAATAAAATTTTCAAAGTTGTAAAAATATATTCTCAAACATTAGACAAGAGACGTTTTATTGTTTACCTTTTTAACGTTTTGTAATAATTTTATATTATATTTTTTAATTTTACTAACCGATTTTTCCTGAACATCAATAATAACAATAATAATAATGAGTTACATTTTTAATAGTCTATGTATTTTTTATTGAACGACTTCAAAAGCTGTCTTATCCGCAACATTCTGTTTCAAAACTTGCCTTCTCCAAGTTGCCGATGCAAAACTTGCTATGTTTAAACTTTAAACATTACTCATAAGTTATTCATTGTATTTAGTTTACTCATATTTTTATACTACTAGATGGTCTATACTACAACATAAAAAAAATTTGCTTCAAAATACAAAGACATTTAAAGTTATCAGTTTTTTGTCTTTCCTGAAAAATTTTGAAAAATGGAGGAGACAAGTTTTGAAATGGCACTACTCAATTGTAGAAGAACTGTCTGGTGCTGAATCGTTTCAAACTTTATGTGTTACAGAGTTGGATTAGTTCTGTTCATGTGTTTATAACGTGCTTCTAGCGTTTGTAGTTTTATACTCCCCTTTCCTATTAGACCGGGAAAAGGAAATCTTCCCCTCTCACGATGTCTCCTCACGTAGAGTTTCAACTACAGGCTTATATACTTGTATCTATTTGAGGGATCGACTATAAAAAAGCGTTTCAGAATTTAGCTGTCAACAATAACTTTAAATTCCGATAGCTTAATCATATCTTTGAGAACTATCATGATCTGATGTTGAAAAATAACCTACATTACTTTTAGTACAGGTGGTCATGTAAGTAAAATCACGATCAATTTCTCGATCATCTTAAAACTCAACGTGACTGTTTCAGAAGTCAAATATGCTATTAATACTCAATTTAAAACATAACCTACCAAACCTAAAGTTTATCGTAAAATTTAATTTATTGTTACTTATTTTTCGGTCTTATGTTCTAATATTAACAACACAACTAAACACTTAAATAAATATGGTTTAAAACACTGTTGTGGACTGTAAATAATCAAAATAATAGCTGTAATCAGTAACTGTCAAACTGGCATTTGACTGACGCCACATTCTCAGTCCATCAGCGGTTTATGTTATTTATTGCTTCTATTGGTTAGAAGTTGACCAATCTATATTCACCACTATCATACTGAATGGAGGAGCAACGAAGGAGCCCGTTCTTGTAAAGAACTCAGATTTGCAAATTTGTCACTCACGCCACGTTTATTTTACGTAGCTCAAATAAGTACCTTGAATGCAGACAAAACATGAGAATGATATTATGCTTTATCCTGTTAAAGCTTTGAGCAACTAATGTGTATTGAAATATATATATATATATATATATATATATATATATATATATATATATATATATATATATATAATTAAAATAACAAATATAAGAGAAGAGGAAGAATTTGAATATATGATGTACCGTAAACCAACACAAACGAACCAAATAGTTCTAATCGTCCATATAAACAAAAAATTACTGATTTATACAATTTATTATACACATTGCATAGAAACCAATGGAATAATAAAAATACAACGTCAGAAAAAAAACTAATGCATCAAATAACAATAGATAATGGTTATAAAAATAAAACTGTAGACAAACTTCACTATAACATTTTTAAAAAAACATTTTAAAAAACAAATTAATTTTATTTACAAAAATATAATGATAATAAAACCATAATTACCACATTTAAATATACAGGTAATGAGATAATAAATTAATTAATTAATACTTAGTTATTTAAAACACAATTACCACAATTGCATATAAAAATATTCATGAATTGATAAATATAATGAATGACAATTGCAAAATGAATAATATACATATAAGAGGTGGTTTTTATAAATTAGAATGTGAAATTGCTTATAAATCGTATGTAGGTCAAACAAAAAAAAAAACTTTAAACATTTTATAAAAGTATTTTATTTTTATAAAACACCTGAAATATAAACAAATTTGCAAAAATCAAATTATTGTAACAACCACGAAATTAAAATATAGAAAATATGAAACTTTTAAAAGAAACTAATACTTCATCACTACCATTTCTGATGAAGTTGGAACATTTTTGCTACAAACATTTTGCGTATTATTACAAACAACAACTATTTCTTTTATTGCTATATCCTCAGTTGTTTTGATTACTATAGAAAAAACATATTTTACAATGTATGTACTTATATATATATATATATATATATATATATATATATATATATATATATGTGTGTGTGTGTGTGTGTGTATGTTTATATATATATATTAAATTATGGTGATATGTTTTCTTGTAATATAGTTAATAAATTAAAAATATTTCAAAAACAAGAATACTTTTAATGAATATATTTATTCATTAAATAGGAATACATATATTCATTAAAAATATTCTTGTTTTTGAAATATTTTTAATTTTATATATATATATATATATATATATATATATATATATATATATATATATAGCTATCTAGACCTATATATCTATATATATATATATATATATATATATTTAGAGAGAGAGAGAATGGCATATAGAGAAATAGATATAGGGAGAGGGAAACACTGATAGAAAGATAAATCAATAGGCGAAGAAAGAGACTAGTGAAAGATAGATAAATAGATAGGGAGGGAGGGTGGTAGTTAGGGAGAGAGAGAGAAGAACCTTCACAGATAAGCAGAGTTGTGTGGAATAAAGCAACCTCATTGATAAACAAAACCTACGCATCAAAGTAATGTAAATAGCTTTTTAATTAAAGTGTGTGTATATTTGTCAGATATATTTTTAGAACCCAAGATAAATAAAGACCTAGCAAACGTGCAAGCTTTGTATTTAATTAAATTTTAAATTAACGTCAATCCTTCACTTAAAGCTCTTTTTCCTCATGTGCGTTTTAAAATATTTGCATTTAGAGGTAGAAATCACAGCAATTGCATTATATGAATCTGTGTCGTCTGTTTTTGTTTTAGTTTCATACATCGTTGAAAGTGTTTAACATTTTTTCAAATCTTTAATGATATTTACATGAAGTTTATAAATAGCTCCATCAAAGTAGTGTTGGTAAAGTTCTGGCTAGATTAGGTGACGTCACAGTTTGGCATTCCCTTTGGATATAGAACATTGTATATCTGCGATACGCCTGCATATAGCAACGTACGTTGGCCATTTAAAAACGGTTTTATTTAAGGTTATGCCTTTTTTCGTATGTTTTGTTTCCACTAATCAACTCGTTTATTCAGGTGTACTAATATTTTATAAAACATTTGTTTATAGGTTTTCAATTCATTAGATATACAGAATAAATATACTTGTAAATGACCATATTTCAAACAAGAAATAAACTTCCTGTCATTGTTGCAGGATTTATATTCATAACGTTCTAGACTACTACCCTGTAACATTTTCCTAATATACTATTTCCGGAATGGAGATTGTACTTCCGGTCACTGTGCTGTTTTGATTTATTGCCATCTGTGATATCGCATCTCGATTGCAAAGCGCAAACACCAATGCATGACCCATATAATCTGTCACGTGATCAATCACTATATTTCACCTGACAAGCCGTGACTAGCTGTGTAAATGATTCCCGCAAATATTTTGCGTTAAACTGAAAGCCTATATACATCTCCACGGACAAAATGTAGAACGAGAAATATTAATATAAAACGAATTCAACGATAATGCAGTGCCATCAAAATTATTATTTTCTCTTTTATTTCTAAAAATAAATATTTAATTTTAAACAGAGACTTCTTTAACTATAAAAAACAAAAAAGTGATCATATTTTAAGGATTAAATATTTGTTCACATATAAAATAATGTTACTTGCTTTTTTGGTAGTTTTACAAGCAAAAGAGAAAGTGTTTTATTCATAAATATTACTATACATAACATTGTAGGTTTTAGAAAATATTTGTCAATTATTTTGATCTGTTTTTGGATTGAAAAAAAACTAATATGAAATATTGAAGGGTGAAGGGAATTAAGTGAGTCTAAGGGAAGGTCTTGAAGATATCCTGATACTAAGTTATAAGGGAAACTCCATTATAGGGGTATTGTAGTAGACCCACTCTCAACCAAGTTAATGGTGAGTTAATACCCTCTACATGCCTCTATTCCTATAATAGTTGATATTTTGAAATATGCAATAAATCTACCTTCTCGTGAAACATCAATATTTAATTCAGTATTGATTGAAACTAAGTAGTAATAATTATAAGCCAGTGGTAAAAATAAAATTCTCTACAAATTTATGAATGTTTAAAAACATTTTAATTTACGGTGCGTCTGTTACAGTATGAACGATGTCACAAATACACTTTTGCCAATTCAATTTAATTAATCCATTCATTATTAATCTGTGACGGACGTGCGCTATTATTGAATCTAAATACATGTTTTCTATTCATGAATACTGAATTGCTTTATAATCCGGGGTAAATTAGTTTCAGTTTATGGATTTAATTTTTTTTTAGAATAAAAGGTTTTTCGATAATTTTAGGATAGCGTGATTTTTAAATAAATGAGCATATACATCCTTTATATGTTTTATCAGCTACAGTAGGTCACATTTTCAAGGTTTAAGGAAAATAATCTCGAGAAGGATAAGGCCCAGCTCTGACTGTCCTTACGGAACTAAATTATAGGTTATATTCGTATATATCAAACAATTGGTATGTGTGTGGATGAGAGAGAGAGAGAGAGAGAGAGAGAGAGAGAGAGAGATCGTGTCTTTAAAGTCCTTAATATTTATACTGCTAAAAGGGTTATGGGGCATGATCTAGGTAACGAGACCAACTACAGAAATAATTCAACTTATTTGTTTGTTACTGTGATCGTAGGTTGACTGAAGTTTGGGTGTTGTTCGTCGGACAGATTTCATCACAGGACCAGGCAACGGTTATTCACCAACTTACAAATATCAAGTATATTAAGTGAGTTGAATTATTGAATAGAAATAGAGTGTTGTGGTCAGGGCACAAATCTTGCATTCCGCAGCGAACGTAGAGTGGCCATTGTTCACCCGTGTATGAACGCCATGGTCTGGTGTTTCACTGTTAATTAGAGAGCAGCCCAACTTCAGCCCATATTGAGCACCCTCCAACTGCTTCATGTTTGCTTGCACAACCGATGTTATGTTTCAGATGGGCTTACATACCATTGGAGTGTATGTACCACAGGACAAAGAGGTAAAATCAAAGTCCCTGTACGTTATTATATATATATATATATATATATATATATATATATATATATATATATATATATATATAGATTATTGTATTATTCATTCCTGATGATGTTGGTACTGTTTACCAACGAAAAATCTATGAATATAAATTAATAAATATTCTTGTATTTTAATAACCTATGTTGTTTTACACACACACACACACACACACACACACACACACACACACACACACACACACACACACACACACACACACACACACACACACACACACACACACACACTCACACACACACACACACCACACACACACACACACACACACACACACACACACACACACACACACACACACACACACACACACACACACACATATATATATATATATATATATATATATATATTTATATTTAATTATATATATGTGTGTGTGTGTGTGTGTGTGTGTGTGTGTGTGTGTGTGTGTGTGTGTGTGTGTATATGTGTGTGTGTGTGTGTGTGTGTGTGTGTGTGTGTGTGTGTGTGTGTGTGTGTGTGTGTGTGTGTATGTGTGTGTGTGTGTGTGTGTGTGTGTGTGTGTGTGTGTGTGCGTGTGTGTGTGTGTGTGTGTGTGTGTGTAAAGAATTACAATATTTAACTATCTCGGCTGTTACTGCATGGAGAGCCTAAGTTATCATTTGTATTTTGTCAGAATGGCAATTAAAATGTCACATTAAAACTATAATATAAAAACTTGTCAGAGCCATACAAAATGTTCACCCTATAGTTTAATTAGGAAAATAGCCTATAATGTGAGCAAGCTAATTAGGTACACCTACAAGAATGAAAAAAATATAATGTCGCTGTCTAACCTCAATCTAAACTAACGAAAATTAAATATTTATTCTAAAGAGAAATCACAGATGGGGAATATTTTTTTAAATATCGAATGGGAATAGATTTATTCAATTTATTTTTAATATTGATTCAGACCGTATGTATAGGGGTTTGTTTTTTATTGTTTAATTTTATATTGGTTTTTACCAAGTAGTTCCTTCAACTCTAAACTCACATTTTACTATACATAATAATAAGCTTATTACAACCATTACATTGGAAGCAAGACCAAATTTGACAATGTTTTGCACAAATAGTACTTTCAATTAAAAAATAATACAAAGAGAAAATTACCAATAATGTAGGTAAATTTAATCTCTGTCTGTATGAGAGTTGGGAACTTGTAAATAGGTTAAATCGGAATCTAACATGCGAAAAATTATATTTATAACAAACGTTATTTAAACCATTCTTCTTCTTTGTATTATAACTAGATAGCTTTTAAATATTTTATAGAGGTCTATACTCTATACCACAATTGCTTCACATTTTGTGGTATTTTTTCACACGTTAATATCTTATAGAAGCTTTTTATAAACATATTGTATGAAACAGTTTCATTTAAGAAAAAAATCTCAGCCTAAATTTTTTTTACACCAGACAAAAGTTACCTCAAAATGTGGTATTTGCTCTAAAGTAAAATCTTTCTAATGCAGATAGACTGGAATAGAGTAATAATAGTAAACAAAACTGTCAAACTGATGAAGAGTGAGTGACGCTGGTTCCCTGCAATCAGTTGGGTTTAATTTCGAGAGATAAATGCGATTAAAACAGTTATAATTACTTCCATCGAAAAAAATGTCGGCTATTACATTTTTACTTTTTAGGCCGACATTTTGATGAGTATTACGCTACCCAATTATCCTTTCAAAGACTTTATAGGATAAGTTGAAAAATATGTTTTATAATAGGTATAAAAAAAACTGTTATGAGCAAAAAAACTCTTACTGTAAACATCTTTCATTCAGGTAATAATTTCCTCTGAAGGGGATTGCTTTGCAAACGAAATGTACCTAATGGATTTAGATAAAACGTTTTTGTGTTTAGGAAATTTTATTTATTCCAGATAAAACAATATACCACAGTAACTCCAAAAACAGCACTATTAAAATAGCACTAGGCTAAAAACAAAATTGTTAGAAGAATATACACTAACAATTTACAATAATAATTCCATGCAATGTCATCTGTAAGTAATTAATTTAGGAAAATTATAAAAGCGGTAAATAAATGTAATCAAACGTTTACACAGACACATACACACAAAGACACACACACACACACACACACAAAGACACACACACAGACAGACACACACACACACTCTCTCACACAAACACACACACACACACACAGATTAGTTGAAAACATAAATATTCAATTTTATTCAACAATGATTACAAATATCTTGTTTATTGAGTCTGTTCCAAAAGTATAAAACAGAAAATAAAATACAATCAAAAATATTCAATAAGTATCTGACTCGTAGAGAAAGCAGAGAGGAAACCCTAGGAGTCTGATATTCTGCTAGGTCCAGCCAGACGTTCTTACAGTACTCGTCATGACTAAAACCCAAACGCCGAGCACAGATCATACAAGCGCTGACGTTGCATCTTTCAGTGCGTGTTCCTCATAAAGTTTTCTGTTTGAATAACCTTGTTACCATTTATCTCACTCGAGTACATTTATTCTATAATTTACTATAACGTATAATAAGCTTATTACAACCATAAAATTGGAAGCAAGACCCATCTTGTCAATGCTATTCCGCTAATAGCTGTTTTATTAAAAATAAAATTTCAGTTCGGCTTATGAGTTTAGATTTTGTGACTAAAAGACACTCACACACTCAGACGGAATACTAGTAACTAACAAAACGCGTACATATTTGAAAAAAATTAAGAATTAAAATAAAACGTTTTTGTTCAATGATATAAAATCACACACTACGGTCCATTGAACCGAGCATGACGTAAAAAGACTTATTTATTGTGATTGCTTGTTAGTTTTATTGTTTAATAAACTTTTTATTATGGGTTTGTTCAATAAAAGGGTAAAGTATTTGATTTTATTTATTTTCGTTATTCAACGAAACTGAATATAGTTGAATTAATTTTTTACAAGTTTTTTCTTACCGTATTTGTGTTATTGTCTCCGAGATAGTAATTTGCTAGTGGGTTCGTTTTAAATACTTATGACGCTGATTTAAGAATCATAAGTGTTGGTGGCCTTTCTTTGTCGAAGATTTTGTGACCTTGAAATTAACTCTGAAACAGTATCTCTTGGAAATAAAGTAAATTAATTGTCTGTTTGCTTAGGCTCACTTAAAACTACTTTATTAACTCACTTATATCTTATTCTCTACTACACTTATCTAATCCACAGCCTGTAAAAATGTTTCCTGTAATAAACGGTACGTACAATTTGGTTTTTTTAATGTTTTATTGAGTTATAATAATTTTTTTAACATAACCTTTGTGAAATTAGCGTTGCGTAAGGCACGGTTTACTATTTTTATTTCTAAATCAAAACCTATTCTTGTTTCCCTTAAAACAAAACATCACCTTGGAAATATCTTCGACTTTCGTCAGTATGTCACAGAACTCCTTGACTCAAAGAAATTGAAAGATTAGGGACTTTGTGTTTTATTGCCATGTCACTCAGTGCATCACTTTACTGACGTCTGTCGCTCTATAATCACGAAATCCAGGTCAGAAAAGCAATTTATTGAAAGGCAGGGAAAATAAGCAATTCTGATTACCAGGAGAAAAATTTAAATTTAAAAATAAGAAGTATAAATATACACTGAAAAATAAGTTTTGTATAGAAACATTGTGTAAAGACTATATAATTTGCTGTCCAGGAACATTGGTCATAAAAAATAAACCGTTTAAGGATATTATTCGTTTAAAAACGTTAAAAATAGGATATCAAATATATACAGAAAAATAGATTTTGTATTGAAAACCTGTGTAAAGACTATATAATTTGCTGTCTAGGAACATTGGTCATTAAAAAAAAAAAGGAGGGATATTTTCAGTTTACAAATGTTTTGTATCACCCATAAAAACTTTGGATTAAAAATGCTTTTGATTTGTAGAGATAATACTGTACAACCACAGAACACTATATTTTAGTCATGGACAATATAATGTCCATAGTTATCAGGGAGATGTATTTATTAGTTTTTTATTATTTTGAAATAAATCATGTATTTTTAAAATCATTTTACTTTTTTACTCGTTATATTATTTAGGAATGATTTAATCAATTTCTGTGCTCTTAAATCTTCCACGCTATTTCTTTGTAAAAGTTTAGAAAAACTATCATTTAAAGTTTTATACGCATGCTGATGGGTTTGTTTTAGATATAGAAACTATTAAACAGCATGTATAGAAGTGAATACTTCAATGTTTTATACAAAATGACGATGTTTTAGTTTCTGACTCAACAATAGTTTTCTTACAATTTACTATTTTTTTACAGATTAAAGTAATAAAAATATAACAGAAATAATGTGAAACGAATCAAAAAAGTAAATGGTATTTCACAATCATTTAAACAAAATACATATAAATTATAAAATAAGGCTCCTTTATATACTAATTGGCCGTTTTAGTTAATACTAAATAATTTAATTTATATTTCAAATAACTATAAAGATAATAATTTTAATAACATCAGCAATGTCTTCTGACAAAATCACTATAGTTCTTTTCATTTAAAACAAATAATAGTTACAAATTAGGCTTAACAAATGAAGTAATGAGTTTGTAATAATTGATATTATAATTATAACTAAAAGAAGAACAGAAAGGTGTTTTTTTTTTTAATATTTGATTGACAGTTGATTTTATTATTCCTACCAGTTTAGGCGCTTTGAATTGTTTACATAATTAGTGTTACAAAAAAGTGTGTCGATAAGGGTGTATTAAATTACTCTTTGCTTTCCTAAAGGGTCGATTATAGCTGTTAGGATTATCGAAACCTAGGATATGGTAGACTTGTTTACCTCTGAAAGGCCAACCATCAATCATATTCTTTGCTTTCATCGCTGTTATGAATTTGTGATGAATAAATGAATATTTTAATATTATAACATTACATAATAATACATTGTATTTACGTTTAAAATCCAAACATACATATAAAATCAGTATACTGGCATTAAAGTCTTTATCATATTTGTTTGGTTAAGGAAATAGAATATTCTGTGCAACATTTACCCCGCGTTGCATAGATGTAACGAGATTTTAACGCCTATAAGTAGCCGGGTCCTTAAAGCTGAGCTTATATTATTTATATGGCTATGTTGTAATTTTCAAATTTATTTCCATAGCAATATAAAATCTACTGTGAACTACTATTTATATAGTGAAACATATTTATATTAAGCAAGTAGGGAATTGGTAAATCCAATTGTTGTAAATTGCTGAATTTCTAACACTTTCCCTTTTTATTCTTTGTAGAAGGCTCTAAATCCTTGATTCACCCATCTCTAGCGTCCAATACGTTTCACATAGC
>JBAIZL010000002.1:266945654-266955654 GCA_036971475.1 Prosapia bicincta | reverse complement strand
CTATTGTCGGTAACCTGAGAAACCGTTAATTTCAGCTACATAGGGCCTAAATCCCAGAATACGGCTACCTGATCTCATCCAAGCATAGTGTTTCCACATTAACTAGGCATATGTGCCAAGTGATGAAGCTACTCAGATTCTTATGAGACATCTTCATGGTGAAAAATTATTTGATTAGAGAAATAAATTTTAAACTCAGTGCTATAGGCCTATTTATCTCTATAGTATTACTATATATTCTTTAATTGCTTCCGTTATCTTGTTCTCTGTCCACATACAGTATTACTAAACTTTCTAAATTATGAGTTTATTTACCAATCATGGTTAATTTCCTACTCATTACCCTCCGTTTATTTTCCTCCTTGGTCTCAGTTACTTTATCTCCTTGCCACCTATATTGCCTTCTTGGTCTACCGTTATTTTTTTCTCCCAGCCACCATTTACTAGGTAACGTATACTTTTCCGATGTCGTGGTTTATTTTCTTCTCATATTCCTCCGTTTATTTTCTCCCGTGGTCTCAATTATTTTCTCCTCTAGCAACTTTTATTTCCTTCTCTGTCTACAGTTATTTTACTTCTCCCAGCCACCATTTATATACCTCACTAGCTAACGAATACTTTTCACCATGCCGTGGTTTATTTTCTTCTCATACTCCTCCGTGTATTGTCTTCCTAGGCCTCAGTTATTTTCTCCTCTAGCCACCCTTATTAACGTCTCTATCTACTTTTATTTTTCTTCTACATGCCACCATTTACATACTTCTCTAGCTGAGGTTTACTTTTCCCATGTCATGGTTTATTTTCTTCTCATAATCCTTCGTCTATTTTATACTCTGGCCAGTGATTATTTTCTAATCTAGACACCGTCAAGCTATTCTTTTGTCCACCATTATTTTCTTCGCTAGCCACCATTTACTTTCCCTCACTAGCTAACGTTTATTTTTCCAAGTTATGGCTTTAATGATTCACATATTTCTCTGTTTATTTTCTTCCTTACCCACGGTTTTTATCACCCCTAGCCACCATCAAGTTCCTTCTCTAGCCATCGTTGTTTTCTTCTATAGCCACCATTTATATAACTCTAACCAAGTATATATTTTAAAGTCTTAGTTTATTCCCTTCACATTATTGTTGGTTTAATATTTTTCTTTAGTCACTGTTTATTTTCTTCTCTTGCTACATTTATTTTCTTCTCTAGCTACCATTTAATTACCTCTGTAGCCAACCTTTATTTCCTGAGGTATACTTTATTTTTTGAAAATCATATTTCACGTTTATTTTTTCCATAGCCACTGTTTATTCTATCCCCTAGTCACCATAACTTTGTTTTCTTTGACCATCGTTTGTTTTTATTTTATGTTCACCATTTATTTATAACTTTCATTTCGCCGTATGAATTTTTCTCTTGCTACGTCGTTAATTTTGTTCTAATAATATATCATTCAGAGATAAGAAATAGGAGTCAGTTATGAAATTCGAGAACAACTATAAAAACAAACTAGGTCGAATAAAGGAGAACTCATTAAAAATACAATTATGGGTGCAAATAGTCATAGAACGCCTATACTCACTATAACATCTACTAAAACTAACATAGCTGTTAATTATAAAAAAATATCATTCGTAATTTATAAATAAATACCACGTTTTCCAATGTATATTTCTTGTCTGGAACAAAACGTCAAAGGTGACGCAAACCAGATTTATGTGGTTTAAAATATAAGCCAGTATTTTACCCTCGAATCAGTTTGATTAACTGTGCTGTACAGTGGCGAAAGTGGTAGGCTATTGGGAAAACAAAATGGCAACTTGAGGCTTTAATTATAAACCCCCAAAGTCAGTAGTTACTCGAACTGCTCACACAGAAAGTTATGATAAATGTTGCCTCATTGATGCTTTTCGGCCTTGGTAAAAGTTCTTCAGCTGACAAGCAAATTGAAAGTTCGTAAATCTGGGAGAATTAGTTGTATTGGGAATATAGTTCGTTTAGGGTGAGGTCGATTTAGGCCTTAAGTTAAACCAAGTATTACAGCCGACTAACACAAAGGAAAGTTCTAAAGCTGGGAGGTTTAGTTATATTGGGAATGCAGTTGATTAGGAACATATCGATTTAAGTCTAGTTCAATTACCAAGAATAATTTACCAAGAATTACTTTCCAATAATGAGTTATATCCCCTCCATCTTGTTTCCCAAAACTCTTTTTGTCTTTCATTTCTAAAATTATCTAAGTATAAAGAACAATTCATGATATACAAGATTCTATGAATAATTACATATGGTTTCACAGATTCATGTATAGAAATGAACTGTTTCTATGAAATAACATTATAGGATTTTTTTCCGTTTCCAGAAATAGAGAAACCTCGGGAGCTGATTGTTTCGCTAAAATGTTGCACTGTACGATTCATATGCCTCTTTTATTACCGGTCAAGTAATATGCATAGAATAACACAAGTGTATTTCTAATAAACCCTTTTGTTGTTTTTGTTTGACGATTAAATGATACAATCGACAATCTGTCTCAACAATATAATGATCTTGAAGTGTCAGAGACAATTATATCGTTTCTGTTGAGTAGCAATTTCCACAAGTATAGTATTTCATAGAACAGTTTTATATCTGAGTCACAGATAGAGCCGATCATTTATACAATTTAGAATGTAAAAATGCGAAATATTTAATTACGACAATAAGTGAACGAACTGTCCCAAATTTTTTTCTGCAAGGCAAGCACTGCTATTGGTCAGAGCTGAGAGTTGTTTCGTCTTTAGCAAGTGGCGTTGGGTTTCTTCTAGAGGTTAAGTTTACAAATCTGATATCCTTCCGGGAGACTTGTTCACGGAGTATTGAGATAAAAAGATATAATTTGTTTCGATAGTTGTGTCACACATCAAAACATTACAAAATGCCCTTATGTAATGGTAAGTATCATCATTAAGTCAAAATGAGATTTTAGTCAAGTATTTAAATAGTAATGAGGCGCCTGGGTGCTCTAGCGTGCCTGTCCATCGCCCTAAAGGTTCGATTCTGGATAGTATCAAAACATTTCAATTTCCGAAACGAAAGAGTCCGAATGACGAAAGAAGTAACAATGAGAGACTGAAGATGGTTGTGGACAGACTTTTGAACACCGAATAGCAAATGCCTCTCCATCCTATCTCGTCTAAGACAGCCTATTGATTTACAAGAATTCTTTATTAAAATAGTAATATTGATAAAAAAAAGTAAAAGAGAACAAAGTAATAATAAATTGTTTTTACTTTCTTTACCAGTGTGTGATTAGTAACACAAAACATCGAATATATTTTGCTTTTACACTTATCAATATTAGGTGCACAGCACTGCACTGTATATTCCGATTAAACAAATTAGGATTTATCTTGAAATAACCGATTACGAAATATCTGGAGAGTTTGTTTCTTATACCCATTTATTGGATTTCGAAGCAACATTGGTTATAAAGAAATGACGAATCCAACCAACTTTGGAAAACTTAAAACACAAAGTTTGTCAAAGTTAAACACAAGTTAGGATATGTTTTACGTAAAAACTCTGGTTCATAAAAGTTAGTCCTGACGAAAACAGTCCCTCGGGAACATTTTTTGCCCGACTCTAAGCACCCCTTCCCCGTTAAGCGTTCGGAAGGTTTTAAATCTTTATGCTAAAATCTTGAACGACTTATTTTGTAGCAGACGCTTGAGTAAGAGGAAAAGGCTTTTGGAAAACTTTAACGTTTTTATTTGTAATATGTATAAATATAAAGCTCCTGAAATAAATGTGTAAGCAAATTAATTATATACGATTCACTGAATTATATTCTTCCTGTCACTACTTAGACATACTGCTATTGCTATGGTTACATTATGCTATTGCTATGGTTACATTATGCTATTGAGTATGTGTTTTTAATTGTTCTATTTATCTGCCGTTCGTTATACTGTACTGGCCAACATAAAAAAAAAAATATGAAAATGAAGTGGCTATAGTTGCCTTCTCGATCAGCTGCGCCGTTTTTTGATTGTTTCCGCACATTCGTGTTGACGTATTTAATTTGAGGTTAGTTTTTACTAACAAGGTGCTAGCTAGTGCAAAGAAAACGTTTATCGTTTATTTGGAAATATTTTCGTTCATTTAGAATTGAACGTGCATCTATTAATACGCCCAGTTTGTCACTCACTGCAATAAGTTTTCAGGAATAATGTAGTAACGTTGTGATTAATAGTAATATAGGAAATTTTCTGAGGTCAGGTAGTGTTTTGGCAAGGGGATATGTAAGAAACAACCATATGTATGTCGAGCCTGAAGCAAAACCTCTTCACCAAACTGATCTAAACACACCAAGAACGGTACGGGTATTGTCTTAAATTGAACTAAGGTCATATAGAACATGTTTATACTCTAATATAACTGGTTTAGCTTTTTTGTTACTTGTAAGTGATTGTAAAACTATGTAAATAAAATAGAATATAATCCTAAAACTCTTTCACTGCTGTATATTTTGGGGCATCAGTTATAATTCATTTACTATACAATATTTTATTTGACTCTGATCTTACAACTGTAATATATTACATGCTTTTATTTAGTTCAAGGTTATTGGTAAACTCTGGCTTAATTTATTGGTAAATTTTATATTACAATCTCAACATTGTTATTTTTAACAATACAAAAACGTGGGCAGCACTTAATGCTTATATAATAGCTGAAGATTACTCAAGTGACATCTTAACAAAGAAAAGCTCATTACTGCGTCCGTACTTAACCCCGAGGGAATGATGGGGTTGTCAGACAGTCACCCCCTTGCAGCTAACCTAATTAGCGAACTTAAGTCAGCAATTTAATTGAAAAAAAACAACCATAATAATATCGGCCTTAACTAGTCTTAAATATGGAATATAATCTTGTACATGGCAATAGTATCTCGTTCGTAGCAGGTATCCTGATTTTATAGGTTAAAATGTATTAAATTCTATGTTTCTACTATTCTTGATATGTATAATTTTTGCGTTTAATTTTCTTCACATTTACTTGGGCCCTGGATATAACTTCAATTGTACTTCAATGGATGATAACGGTCTAATTTTACAGTGATTATGTTGTGTTTCAACACAATTATATGAAAGGCTTCATGTCACCAATGAGTTATCATTTTCATTTATTATTTTCGGTTTCATAAACAGAATATTTCAATATACAATCCATTATTCTGATAAGGTGATTAAATAATTATCACGCTTGAATTACGGCAGAAAATATACAACACGTTTTGCCTCTTCCAGTCTTGCGTTTTGTGATTCTCTTAGGTATGGATTTGTAACGTAAAAAACAAGATAAAGCAGTCCACTGACATGAGAAATTTTTACACTAAATATAAGGTTTTATAAGGTAAATAAAAATAGCTTTATTCCGGGGGCTAATATGTTAGTCCGGTTTTCAGGTGCATTAAAAAGGTTTCAATAATTTAGTCAGCAGTTTATCAAAGGTAATTTATGTAATTCGTAACAGGACTATGTTTTTTACAAGGGTAATTTCAAAACCATGACTAAAGTAACTCTAAAGGATAAAGTCTTGAGAAGGACTACTAAAATTGGTTTTGTAAATCTTTTTATAAAATCGTCTTTCATTTCATCAGAGCCCTGCGTTGAATATAGAATTGATACATCAGAATCTGGAATATTGTGATATTGATTACTATATTATTTTTGATTTAAGTAAATACATTTTTCAATATTGTTAAAGGTTTTTTTTAAATTTTCGATTCCAGTTCTATTCAATTTTAAAATTGGCTAATTGTCCTAATAAATGCAACTTGTTCAACCTATTGCGTCAAATTTGCTTGAATAACGCCTGGAAACACTTGGTACAATATAATTTCCAAGAGTGACCAAATTAGATGATATTGTAGGGCGATACCTACCCGGTAGAAAGTAAAAGTTTTCAACTTATTTGGAAATAAAACCCTGTGGAAAAATTGTTTAGAATATAAGCATACATAAAGTATGCTGCTTTGTTTAGGTTTCCTTACTGTATGTTTCCTTACTCTAGAGATTTGCGTTTAAAAGCACCGGGTAAATTTTGTCTTTAGTCTGAGGAGGTTCTGTAATTTGACTAAATTTGTTTATTTCTTCTTGAGAATTTCCTGGTAATAGTTTAAAGTGTTTCTCAGAAGATTTAAAACTCTGATAATCGGTTAAGAAACGTTAATGGATATAAGAGTTTTTGTTTGAATAAAATTAACGATGTGGGTATAAAGGTTTTATAGATGTATATTGCGGACCAAGTAACAGAGCACTTGCTCTGAGAAATCGCACGAAATATCTCGTGTACCACCACTTCTTAAAACGTGGTTTGTATTCAGAATGTTCTCTCCATCAGCAGTTTCTGCAACCGATATGATTACACATATTTTAAGTTTGTTATAACATACCGAAGCTTATCTAACGAATATATCTAATATCGACCGCCCCATGCAAGTCAGTGTTTTGACAGTTCTTATCATGTTTGTAGGAATGGATTTATGCTGTCCCTCTACCTCTCGTCCCGCCTACTGTTATCTTGCGAGACCAAGAGCACGGTTACGTGGTCCACAATATACATCAGTGATCACGGCCGATTGAATATTCCCTGAATATGGATGGAAAACTGAAACGGCAGTTTCCAGAAAGCTGATGAATAACTAAGTCTGAATATCGTCTGCACTATACATAAAATTTACCTATAACCAGTAGACGCAGATAAAGCAGAGATTTATTTAGGGAGGGCTGCTTTTGTACAAAGAGATGAGTCCCCTTCTAACTTTTCAACATTCATCTCACATACTTATTATTATTTTCCTCTTATAAGGTTGCAGTAGTGCCACCCTACTTATATAGTGCTATAGTGATACGTTCTTGTTCTGCACTATTTAAAATCGTCAGAATGGTAGAAATGCAATTAGAATCGTGGGTATTGAAAGTTTATATGCTGTGCTAGCTAAATATACATAAAATATTCGTAGCCTAAAAATTTTGTTCAAATAAAATTAGACTTTTGCATATATTCTTTAAAATAATTCCTTTTAGAATAGGAAAATGTCTGATATTAGTATAAAAATCTTTCACTATCTATAGTTAATTAATTTTGTTATGAAGTTATGCATTTGTTGACGCTAGACCTTTACATATACACGTATCATGACACTTTTTTACACTTTTCATACACTAAAAGACACTTTTCCGACCCCCAAATAGCGTTTATAATAATAAATTAAAGTGAATAAGTAAACGAGAAATAATTTTAATGTTATGTTACATCATGGTTTTTAGTTTATACTGGTTCCATGCAAAGTATCACATAGGACTCCATGGTAAGTAACATCCTATGGTTGTCATTCAATAGGCTGTATTGGTCATATAATTAGTCATAATATATATATATATATATATATATATATATATATATATATATATATATATATATAGGCCTATATATATATGCTGATACGTATTCCTTCACGGATGGAAAAATATGATGCATAGTTACTATCTGGAGTACATCCGTTCGATCTGCAGTCCATAAATTCGCACTTCCGACGTTAAACAGACTCCTATCGATGAGGAAACTCAATCCAGGATAATTACTCGGGAAAATTCTAGTAGATGTCCTAAGTTATATGATTTACGTAAAATCCATAAACCGGGCACTCCTGTGAGACCTATAGTGAGTGCTATTAATTTACCTCTTCAGAAACTGGAGAAATATTTGGCTAAACGTATGCTGCCATTGGTTCAGAAGGCTGATTCCTATATCAAGAACTCTGAACATTTTGTCCAAGTGCACAGGGAATCCGAGTTGAAGAAAATGACCTAATGGCTAGCTTGGATGTCAAGTTATTGTTCCCTAGCGTTCCCATTGATGAAGTGCTTCAGAGGATGTCTATTTTTAAAGAGCTCCCACCGCATGTCTTGGATCTGGCTACGCACTGTCTCAAAAACACTTAATTTTTGTTTAATGAACAGTTTTACAGGCAACTTGATGGTGCCCCTATGGGATCTTCACTTTCTCCAGCTGTAGACAATATGTTTATGACGATCTTTGAGCAAGACGCCCTGAATGATGCTTTTCTCAGGCCTAAAGCTTGGTTTAGTTATGTAGATGACGTCTTTATGATTTGGCAACATGGTGGCACAGAACTTGATAAGTTTCTTACGTACCTCAACTCTCGCCACTCCAGGATATTTTTCACTTTGGAACTGGAGAGTGATGGCGGCTTACCGTTTCTGGACGTCTTGGTTAGGAAGGGTTAGAATGGTTGTGTTCACCATTCGATCTACAGAAAACCGACTCATACCAATAGATATCTTAACGCTGAGTCGCATCACCACCCATCTCAGATCCAGGCTGTCGCTGACACGCTTTTCCTCTTTAGGAGGCATGGTTTACGTTCCGTTTACAAACCGTACCTCGCCATCGACAAGGTTGTTGGTAACGCCAAAGATAAGATCTTCTTGGAAAACCATGGCGTTTACAGCGTTTCTTGTGGAGTTTGTAAGAAATCGTACATTGGGGGTCAGCTAGGCTTGAGCACAAACTGGGCCTTAAAAACAAGCAGAAAACGTCGGCTCTGTACAGGCACCACTGCGATACAGGGCATACCATTGATTTCCAATCTTGCCGACAGATTGCTCAAGTGGAAAACTACAGGACTAGAATTTTTCGTGAGGATATCGAGATAGAGAAGCGAGAGAGTCTTAACAAACGCGATGATACTTTGAATTTGGCCGCAGTCTGGAAGTGTGTCATCGATAGATTTTATCGGAAAAAAGGTGAACAGAGGCAAAGGAATGTGAGTAATTGTTTGGATCAGGTGTGTGTTGATTGACGTCAGTGTGTGTATTGACGTCAATGGGCGTGGCTTCATTCCTCAATATATAGAAGCCGAGTTATCTGCGCTATTCACTCGCTCTTCTACTGTTGTTGGGTTCACCTCGTCAATGCTGGATGTGATTCTAGCGAAACGTGGGAACTGCGAATTTATGGACTGTAGAATGAACGGATGTAACCTAGATAGTAATTATTCATCATTTATATATATATATATATATATATATATATATATATATAAATATATATATATATACATATATATAAATATATATATATAAATATATATATATATATATATATATATATATATATATATATATATATATATATTTATTTATTTATTTGATGTGGAAACGTTTCCACAAATTGAGAAAACTATGTCTTGATTTAACGCAGAGTGAAGCAAGAATCATTAATAATAAATAAATATTGGTAACAAACAAGTCGATTACGAATTTTTATAAAAAATATTTAAAAAACAAACGCTTCAAAATTGAATCAAATTCTCTATGGAGGATTATTTTTTTGAAATGTCTCTTAAGAAAAAAAACTTTTTTTTATTTGGAATTATCGGCGTTAAATATTACTTAGGTGATATTTAAGCCCGAGTAAGAACGCTGATCATGGATTAAAAGTAGGCGGTCGTCTTTAAGCTCTGTCTCACGAGAGCGACCCTTTAGCTGAGTTTAAGAGTAATTCCCAGGCCATAGAAGAGTTTATAAAACCAATATTACACTTTAACGTGATGTATCAATGTTTTGAATTCTACCACTTAGTATATATACTCAAATTTATTTAGTCATGTGAATTTCTCAAGTTCCGTAATATGTGCACAGAAAATTAATAGCCTCATTATAGAATCTTAGGCCAGCATCATGTAAAACATCAATTATATGTTGGATATGAGATACCGATTATATAATTTATATTTTCAAAAATATGTGCAATGAAAAATATATATTTTTTATTACGCTGAAAGTTTAATTACAATCTTTTATCAAGATTATTTTCGCACCTTCTTAAGCCGAGGGTACACCAGTCATACATCCTTCCGATTCGACTACGATCATACAACCGGACGACTGTATGGGAGGGCAATTGACAGTGGCTTGCCAAGACCTTTCTGTCACGTGA
>JBAIZL010000002.1:266938154-266940654 GCA_036971475.1 Prosapia bicincta | reverse complement strand
TTAGAACAGTACAAATAAAATATAAAAGCAAGTGTAATGAAATTTCTCCATGGGAATCAATATGTTCTGTGTTGCTCTTTTCTTCCCTTCGTAGCTCATCGCAGCTGGTCTGTATTTGCGCACGACAGTAATATCGCCAGCTTGCAACGTTTCACGGCTGTTTACGTACAGCTATCATCTCCATACGCAAATATCCCTTCGGCTAAGGGATTAAATGTTGGCAGATTTGGGGGTGAAGCGGGAAATAGAGAAGGCTGTTTCGCTAACTACATGCCACCAACATGACGTATTGTATCCCCTTGTTCTCGTTTTGAGTTGTTAGTTTTATTTTCAGTTGTCTCCTATAACGCAATGTTGAATACAGCATGGCGGTTAATTTATTCCTCTTATAACACTTCATTGTTGTTTGTTTCAATCCGTTCATTTATTTTGACTACCCTAGCATACGAGTAAGTGGAATACGTTTAGATTGATTCCTAATAAAGGTAGAGTCATGAAAACACCTTCTCTGCGTAAAAGAAAAAAATCCTTGGATAAGGTTTAACCTATAAGTTGGTTCACCTGGAAAACACGTACATCTTGTCGAAATGTTACGAAGGGTATATTAGTCATGATCCTTTTTAGAATAGTAAAATTACAGAAGAAATATGCCCTATCGGATTCTGATAATTTGGTTATAGGAATGATTCGGAAATATTTCCAGCATGGGAGAAGTCAGAAAAGGTGTTTCTGTAGCTCCAGAGTTCTTCCCAACATAACGGTTCCTTGTGGGAATATGGGAACAGGTAACAGGACTGTCGGTTGGACTGAGTTTAATTAAAAGAGACTTACACCATTGAAAGACCTTGAGGTTAAATCTGATAAGGGTTTTTGTACTGCAGGACAACAATTTTATAAGGCGTAGTCTAATTACTATCAACCGACGTATATTTCTATCCACCACTGAACTTTCTCATGAAACGCAGTCTTGAAAAGACCCTGGAGCAACGAATCATTAACTGCTGTGTTTTTGACGCCTAGTGGTAAAGTAGACAGTTGTTAAGAACGGGTCAAGTGGTATGAAGGTATGAATTAACCTGGATAGACAAAGGACTTACAATAAGGTTAAGTGCTTTATCTGCTTTATGAAGCAGTATAACACAACTAAAAGTTATCTTTGAGAAAGTAAAAATGTATGAAACCACTAATAAATAGTAGAAATAAAACACAACTTCATGAACACGGTACCGATATTAAAATATAACTGATGACTATAACACAAATAAAACTAATACATTAAGTTACAAAGAATAAAAAACCTACGAATATTTCAGTTATTATAATAAGTATTATAAGCATTATAGATATTATTTTTACTATAATATGACACTTTGGTGATGATAACACGGTCATCGAAATGTATATAAAGGGTTTTTCCTGGTAGTTTACATATTATTTATTTTTTGTTAATTTTTGTGGTACTGGGTTTATTGTTAATATTTTTTATGTAGATAAAAACAATAAAACAATTTTCATAGCTGAAATCTCGAAAGCACGACTCTATTAAATTTTAATTGCAAACTATTTAAGGACGTATTACATTTATTTCAGCAGAATGAAAGACGTATTACATTTATTTCAGCAGAATGAAGGTCATATTATATTTATTTCAGCAGAATGAAGGTCATATTGCAATTATTTCAGCAGAATAAATGGCATATTACACTTATTTCAGCAGAATGAAAGACGTATTACATTTATTTCAGCAAAATTAAGGATATATTACATTTATTTCAGCAGCATGAAATTCATTACATTTATTTCGGCGGGATGAAGGAATATTACATTTATATTAACAAAACGAATACAATGCGAATATTAAGACCAAGCTAGATCACTTATTACTGTAAATAGCATTAGAATATATAAACTTGATGTTATGCTACGGTAGGTTGTGAAAGGTAATGTTTTATTGGCTAGCTCACAGATGTGTCAGGTACCTCTCTGTAGTACCAAAAGATTTATTAACCCAAAGCACGCCTGTGTTTAACTCAATAACTGCCGATGATCCCTGCCTGCACCTAATTCAGTGCTAAATATAACCATCAATTGGTAGTAGAGGGCAGTTTCGTACGGTTGTACAAGTAACCCTGTGTTATTATGACGAGGCTTTGACTGGACGCAACTCATCGTTGTAGTGACACAAAAATATGAAAATATTAAATTTTCAATAGAATATTACTATTAAAATATGAATATAATACTATTGTCTATATCAAAATATTTCGTTATAGTAGTAGTAAAAATTTAAGTGAATAAAGGCATGGAAACTAATAAATAGTGTATTCTTTTTATGTGTATTGGTACATATCTATGTGTGATATGTATATAAAATGAATATGTAGACATAAACATACATATGCCAAAACAAAACATAAAAACATGTTATGATAGAAAGAAGTTATTTAATTAAGAGATAGAAATTAAGTTGTCATGATAGTACAAACAAAGTTATTGATGA
>JBAIZL010000002.1:266753154-266933154 GCA_036971475.1 Prosapia bicincta | reverse complement strand
GTCGGATGGTTGACAAACAAACCCGCAAGTCGTCTTCCAAAGTTTTTAGTTGGGAACGATTTTTTTCTTGATGGCGTTCATTGAGGAAAAAGCCGCTTCACAGAGGTATGAGGTCGAAAAGGGAAGTATTGCTCTCATGGCTTTCTTTGAAATCAAAGGGTACTCGTTTATGAGAGGAACCCAAAAGGATGAAATGTCTACATTTGTCTTTGTTTTCGTTAGTTTTGACTCCACCTCTGCTTCTTCAACTAATTTACTATACTGTAATTTGAGCCCACGGTCATTCTTGATGTCAATCAATTCACTTTCTTCATCAGTATTAAACATTGCAGACTCATAAGCACAGTCAATGAAAGGGTTTCTCACCCAGTCCATCGAAGAGACGTCAAGGGAGGGAAAATAATTGTTGATGTTATCTCCTAACTGACGAAGACTTTTCAAAAAAATTTCAGAAAGAGTTGAATTTATGTTGCAGTCTTTTAACAGATCAAACATGTCCCACACTGCTTGATTTTCAATTTTTTGTATCCACATTGAAAGCTTCTGCTTGAAAGAACTGATTTTGTCTGGCGATGTGAGAATATTTTCTCGCTTTCCCTGCATACCTTTGTTCAAAAAATAGAGTTTCCCAAATATGTCTGCTAAAAACGCAACTTTGGTACACCAGGCATCATCACTGAGAAAACGAGCAAAATTGGACTCTTCACAAGTAAAAAATATTAATAACTCATCTCTAAGTTCATAAAACCTTTGAAGTACACGTCCACGAGATAACCATCTTACTTCTGTGTGCAACAACAGCTGGGTGTGCTCAGCATCCATAGCTGAACACAAACTAGTGAATAATCTTGCTTTCAATGGCCTACTTTTAATAAAGTTTACCATTTTCACAACTGTTTGGAAGACATCATTCAACTCAGGTACCAAGGACGTAGCAGCAAGTGCTTCTCTGTGAAGAAAGCAATGCGTGAAAGTAATATCTGAATTTTCTTTCCTAACTAAAGCCAGAAAACCTGTCAGACGCCCCACCATCGCAGGACACCCGTCCGTACAAACACCTAAACAAGACTGCCAAGACAATCCAGCAGTAGTAAAATAATCGTTCACTAACTGAAAAATGTCCCGTCCAGTTGTATGTTCAGGAAGGTCTTTGCAAAATAAAAACTGTTCGATTAAGTTATTTTCACAAATAAATCTAACAAAAGCCAGAACCTGGGGTTTCCCTGTTATATCTGTCGACTCGTCCACTTGAATAGCAAAGAAATCTGCAGCCTTGAGTTTTTCATTTACTTGAGTTTCAACATCTTTAGACATATCTTCAATACGTCTTTTTATTGTATTGTTAGAAAGCGAAATTTTTCTAACCTCTTTTTCATATTGTTCTCCAAACATAATTTTAACGATTTCACAGCACACTGGAAGAATGGTTGTTTCAGCAGTCGTATGGGATTTCATTTTTTGTGCAATCAATTCAGCCACAGCGTAGCTGGCTTCTTGTGCTTTACTCGACACAGATGACTGTTTTGTAAATGTAGAAGCCTGAGATGTCTGATTTGATAATAGTCTTTTAAAATATGCAACAGGTTTTTCTGCTGCAAATGAATGTTTTGTAAGTAGGTGCCTTTTCAACTTACTTGGTACCATGGCTTCGTTAGACAACTGATCGCCACAAATTAGGCATCGAGGTTTAGGCTGTTCACCACCAGATGATGTGAAACCGAATGACAAGTAGCTTTCATGATATTGACGATACTTGCCAACGTCACCACCGTCATTATTGTCACTACGTTTGCGTTTCATCGATCCACCTGACAAAACATATGTCTTAATATTAACATCAATACTACGTTCATTTGAACTCGAACTCGCACCAGTATTAATACTGACATCGACACTACTTTCATATGAACTTGAACTCGCACTAGAGCTAGGTAAATCATTACACTTAGACCTAATCACAAAACGATCCATTTCAACTCGGAACCAAACAGCACTGAGAACTAACACATACTAACTGAGCGAGGAGGCGGTCTCGTGTTGTGTGGAGGGGCGATGACCTCCCCACTTCCACTTCCGCGGTAACAGTTACGGAGACAATACTGTCGATCGGTTGACGATACCATCGATGTCAAAATTGGTAGATTGACTTCTTACCATGCATATTTTATTCTAAAAACATTGGTTATTTTTCCAACGGTTGTATTTAACCACGACGAAATAAATACATAATTACAACCCCTAATTTCGCGGCACACCTACCACGATCTCACGGCACACCAGTGTGCCGTTGCACACTGGTTGGGAATCGCTGCATAGAGATATAGAGCAAACCAAACTAACATACACAAATGAAGAAATAAATAGGAACACACACTTAGGCTAAATGTATAGTAGAAGCTTTCACTTATTTTAACGGTGTTTGTAATAAATAATATTTTTCTAAATTTTGGTTTAAAACAACCATATGCAGAAGGAACAAAGAAACGTCGTCAAAAACGATTTTTTGTGCTTCTAGTGATGGTACTCAAAATTAAAAAAAAAAATAATACAACATTTTTATATTTTTAAGGCTTTTTGTATTTTTGTTATAAACTCGACTAAGTTTGTATCGAAATATTAAAGAAGGATATGCTTATACTTCTCTTTTCTCACTTTTATTTTCCTCCTAATATATCTATCCTTTAGGGTGTAGATGATTTCCTTGACATATCTTAGTGTCCTTTTGTGATTGAGCTTTTGGGTAAAACTTGAATAACACATTGAAGGTTCCTGTCCGATCAACAAATTTCCAAAGTGGCTGTTAACATCTATCTCGAGTCAGCCTGTGAAAATTAAATCCTAAAGTGACAATTGGCATTTAAGGACAGCAGCAAAGTACCTTATCTGAATACCAAATTGTTTAAGTAAGGCCTTTCCTCCTTGCCTCTTTCCTAGCTCTGCTAATTATGTAAACAAAGTTAATTACTGTTAAGATACTGCACTTTACATTCAGCCCTTCGGCCTCCCTATTTCGCTTTAGCTCCATCACTTTATTCCTTACCTATCTCACATTTTCCTAATCATTCAATACATTATACTTAGGTTCCAGGATTTTTTTGAATGAGTTATATGAATAAAAAATTTGGTTCTGCCGCTCAGGGGAGTGGCGACAAAAGTAAAAACGTTTATAGCGATGTTAATAGAGATATTAAATTGAGAAAAAAACGTGTGTTTTTTGCGTATTGAGAAATTACCTAAACATTTGTTGTAATAGAAGAAACAATAAAACAGAATATGTTCATTTAAAACCGACATTTGTATTACAAATAACAAATTAGAGCTAATAGTTTTGCAAAAGTTTTATTGAAAATCGCCGAAAGTATGAATTTATACATTTTTCATTCAATATTATTAGCCCTATCTTTATTTGAGGAATGTATTTAATAAAGACTAATTTATTGCAGCTATTTACAAAATAATATGAGTAACAAAATATTTATTAGACGTTTGCTGAATACAATTGTTGTAACAAATTCATTTGAAATCATTTCCTAAAAAGTATCAGACTTGTATAAATGTTTTCATTTCAAAAATATGATTAAAGATACATAACTTATTATCGTTGTTATACTGATTTATTTGTATTGATATTTATTAAAATTAAAATAAATAATTATTTATATTAACTGATCAAGGCTATACAAATATTCCTTGAGCTTAGCTTGTGAGGTTATGTTAAAACAAATAAAAAACATACACAAAACTCACATATTATTCATTCATTGACTCATAAGCGTTTCAATGACAAAGTCATCATCAACAGTAAGTGATGCTGCTACAAACTCTATCTTACAACTCACTGTAAGTTAGAGTGTGTAGGTTAGTAGAGTTTTAAGTTAGAGTTTGTAGTAGCAACACTCTCTGATTATGATGACCTTGTGTTTGAAACGCGTAAGAGTCAATAAAAGATTAATTTGTGATTTTTGTATATGTCTTGAATTTGTTTTGATCAAAACTGTTTAATAATAACTTTTTTATTAATAATTTTAATAAATAATTTTACATACGCATAGAAACGGTTGTTTTACAACATAACCCACAACACAAAATCGGCGTTGCATGAAATCTATGTTATCATTTAATTCATATTAAAGATGCCTCATATGCCTGATTGTATGTTTAAATCCATCAAATAATTATTTGAGGGCGTCGCTAAGATATTTTCATTTTACAAAATGTATAACATGTGGTTTTATAAAAAAGCACAGTGTTTGAAACAGATTTCTGTTTATATCATAAAAAATATACTGTAGGGAGGGGTCAACCGTCTGTCACTCCAATAGTGAGTAGGTGGGTTTAAAATATGCGACCTTGCAAATGAGATATTTCCCTACTTCATAGACAACTCTCTGTGACCCCGATAAAGAATAGGTGGCAAATAAATCTCTCAATATTGAGTGAGTCCATATTTTGCTAATTGTTATCGTCAATGGTAGGTTTATGTTTCTGCCCCTAATTTACACCAGAAAGCAACTGACCACTTTTTATGAATCTATAAAGGGACATATTTAAAGTTCCTGTATTCACAGTCAGTTCACACAAGACAAGTTCTAAATTTAGACCTTGTTGAAATATGTACAATTAATAACTGTATGTAATTTTATTTCATATATATATATACATAATATTTAAGGATAAGAATTTACCCGCGTTCAAAACACAGTGGATACAAATATTTTCTGATTCTAAAGCATCGAGTTTCTACTCACAGCTGCAAGCTAGTAAAGGAATGACTGTTCATGTAAACTTAAACATGCAGCTTTCCGGTTGCTTTATGTTGTTATTTCAATGCGGAATGTAAATGGACATCCTTGAGGGATGGTCGATACATCCGGCGTTATTATCTGCATTTTTATTATAAATGATATTTTTCTCTAGGGAGGTACGTTCTAAAAACAACACATTTTGAATGTTAAATCATTTTAAGACTTTGTGTATAGTAAAAATAATGAAGCATTTATTGGTTTCATGAACTTCTCTATACCATAAAACTCAGAATATCTCTATTACGACCTGTTTTCTTTTCAACTATCAAACTGCCTGTTTCAATTCGAATTTCTGTCGACAAAGAAACGTATGAATACAGTATTACCTAACAGTCTGGTGGTTTTTTTTTCAACCAGACAGTGGTTAGGATGTGATACCACTTCACTTGCAAACATGTAGAAAGTTTAATGAATCTATAGCGGGACCTAAAGTGTGCTCAATTCAGACGCGGCATAATGTGTGAGCACATATTCTTAATATTGTTCTAGCCAATCGTCACAGATGACTATTATTCATCGTAAACATTACCATTAGTAACATTCGTAAACATTACATTGTTACTTGTTTACGGTAGCTTGTAAAAATAAATCTAGAGTTACTTTATAATTTATTATCGCTATAGTTAAAAATAAATCTAGTGCTATCCTATTATTTATTTTCGATTTAGTTAAAAATAAATCCAGAGCTATCCTATAATTTATTTTCGATTTAGTTAAAAATAAATCTAGTGCTATCCTATAATTTATTTTAGATTTAGTTAAAAATAAATCTCAAGCTACTTTATAATTTATTTTCGATTTAGTTAAAAATAAATCTAGAGCTACTATATAATTTATTGTCGATTTAGTTAAAAATAAATCTAGAGCTACTTTATAATTTATTGTCGATTTAGTTAAAAATAAACCTAAAGCTACTTTATAATTTATTGTCGATTTAGTTAAAAATAAACCTAGAGCTACTTTATAATTTATTGTCGATTTAGTTAAAAATAAATCTATAGCTACTTTATATTTTACTGTCGATTTAGTTAAAAATAAATTCAGAGCTACTTTATAATTTATTTTCGATTTAGTTAAAAATAAATTTAGAGCTATCCTATAATTTATTTTCGATTTATTTAAAAATAAATCTAGATCTACTTTATAAATTATTTTCGATTTAGTTAAATATAAATCTAGTGCTACTTTATAATTTATTTTCGATTTTGTTCAATATAAATCTAGTGCTATCCTATAATTTATTTTCGATTTAGTTAAAATTAAAGCTAGAGCTAATTTAAAATCTATTGTCGAATTAGTTAAAAATAAATCTAGAGCTACTTAATAATTAATTTTCGATTTAGTTAAAAATAAATCTAGTGCTATCCTATAATTTATTTTAGATTTAGTTAAAAATAAATCTAGAGCTATCCTATAATTTATTTTCGATTTAGTTAAAAATAAATCTCGAGATACTTTATAATTTATTTTCGATTTAGTTAATAATAAATCTAGAGCTACTATATAATTTATTTTTGATTTAGTTAAAAATAAATCTAGTGCTATCCTATAATTTATTTTAGATTTAGTTAAAAATAAATCTCGAGCTACTTTATAATATATTTTCGATTTAGTTAAAAATAAATCTAGAGCTACTATATAATTTATTGTCGATTTAGTTAAAAATAAATCTAGAGCTACTATATAATTTATTGTCGATTTAGTTAAAAATAAACCTAGAGCTACTTTATAATTTATTGTCGATTTAGTTAAAAATAAATCTAGAGCTACTTTATAATTTACTGTCGATTTAGTTAAAAATAAATTCAGAGCTACTTTATAATTTATTTTCGATTTAGTTAAAAATAAATTTAGAGCTATCCTATAATTTATTTTCGATTTATTTAAAAATAAATCTAGATCTACTTTATAAATTATTTTCGATTTAGTTAAAAATAAATCTAGTGCTATCCTATAATTTATTTTAGATTTAGTTAAAAATAAATCTAGAGCTATCCTATAATTTATTTTCGATTTAGTTAAAAATAAATCTCGAGATACTTTATAATTTATTTTCGATTTAGTTAATAATAAATCTAGAGCTACTATATAATTTATTGTCGATTTAGTTAAAAATAAACCTGGAGCTACTTTATAATTTATTGTCGATTTAGTTGAAAATAAATCTAGAGCTACTTTATAATTTATTGTCGATTTAGTTAAAAATAAAACTAGAGCTACTTTATAATTTATTGTCGATTCAGTTTAAAATACATTTAGAGCTACTTTATAATTTATTTTCGATTTAGTTGAAAATAAATCTAGAGCTATCCTATAATTTATTTTCGATTTAGTTAAACATAAATCTAGAGCTATCCTATAATCTATTTTTGATTTAGTTAAAAATAAATCTAGAGCTATCCTATAATTTATTTTCGATTTAGTTAAAAATACATCTAGAGCTACTTTATAATTTATTTTCGATTTACTTAAAATAAATCTAGAGCTATCCTATAATTTGTTTTCGATTTAGTTGAAAATAAATCTACAGCAACTTTATAATTTATTATCGATTTAGTTAAAAATAAATCTAGAGCTATCCTATAATTTGTTTTCGATTTAGTGAAAAATAAATCTAGAACTAATTTATAATTTATTTTCGATTTATTTAAGTAAAGTAAAAAGTGCGTTTGTGCTTGTTTTTTAATTGAAAAACCCCGGAAAGTGGAAATATTTGAACATTAGAGTAAAATATAATTAAGCTGTTTGCTGAGAAAGTAGAAACCCTCCAAACTAAAAACGTGCACCAGTATTTTGCTTCGCATTGCAAAGTACGTTGATTAATGAGAAACGTGACCGGCATTGATATCAACGCCATTACAAACCGCTTGTTAAAAGTTTCTTAAACAATATAAAAACATTTCTATTATTCAAATTACATATTTATTATAGTTTTCAAAACTTTTTTTACACTTTTTTAAATAGACACACAATATGCCAAAATATGCAGTATAATCTAGTAATTGCTGAAAGAAGATGAGGGAAAGATTATAGGTACAATAACGATTTATAACGACCACATGAGTCAACTCTGAGACGGTCACGATTCATAAGTTCATGCTGGCATGTTTGAGATAAAACCTTGTAAGAAGATAGGTAGCATGGTACCACCTGTTGGTAAGAGTCATTTACCAGTTAGGCCATCGGTAAGCAAAAGTATAGAAATATTATAGGGTGGTGCAGAGGTGACTTCCACGCGGGAACTAAGTATAAATCAAATTTAGTATGTTTTACGTTATATGCAATAGTTTTCGACATATTTGTAATTAACGTTCCAGTAATTAACTGAGTGAACGTAGCCAGATATTATAGTGAGTAGAACGTAACTGTGCTACCACTTTTGAACAAATGTTACATATTGAGAATGTAACAATATGTTTGAAACATCAACAGCTCTACGTTTGTTATTTTTACTGAAGCTAACTTATCTCGTGTAAGTCAGTGTTTTGGCAGTCCTTATCATGTTTCAAGGAAGTATTTTTGCTTAGCCTCTACCCCCTCTTGCGATCTCTCAAGGCCAAGTCCACGGTTATGAGGTCTGCATTATAGATCAGTGATCACGGCCGAGAGAATATTCAAAGAAAATAGCTGGAAAACTGATACGGTAGTTTCCAGAGAGTTGACGTATAATTATAAGTTTGAATATCGTCCACAAATAAACAGTTTAGGTTTCTTTCCAGCTGAGTGATATGACCGAATGATGAATAATTTGAGTGAGTGGTCTCGGTTCAATCAATGCTCTTATTCGGATTGAATTCAGAGGAAACATTCGAATCTTGGGTGATGTTTGCCAAGTGATTCTTCGTAGAAATCAAATAACTTATAGTTCCTAGAACGAAAACTAGATCTTTAGTTTCAACGATCACGATCGTTATAGAAAACACCTGAGTCATCCAGGATCTGTTATCTTTCGCAAAATGATTTATAAATACTGGTCGTTAGCTCTGTGAATATCAACGAGTTTTCTAAAGTGAAGTTTTTCACCGTTCTGTCACATTCTCTTGATCTATTGCTATCTGGCTTTTTGTATTATACATGGTTTTGTGTTTATGTTCTAAGATATCTGTCAGTGATTGTTGATTTCCAGTTTGAGTATTTATAGACATTTCAAAATATAAAATTTTGTATTTTATATTAGGTTCCATATAACTGTTGGAAATTTTATATTTTGCTCTACTGTACTTACTCTTGCTAAATTAAGAAGCATTGACATAGTTTCAGGGAGTTTAACATATCTTGATAATTTTATGTTCAAATTTGTTTACAGAATTTGTGTATCGATATAATAAATATATTCTACGAAATAAAGAGGTTTGTTATACATAATTTTATAATTCAATTGCGTCTTTATACTGGAGCAATAATGTTGGGCCGTTCTTCAAAAGGTATGGATTAGGAAACCTGTATCTAAAATCGCTATATGTGCTTTATGAAAAAATAATTAAAGGCCTACCCATATTAGATTGTATTTTAGAAATTATAAAACACATATTTCAGTAATTTTGAATCCTTTCAATTTGTTATTGTTTAGTCCTGTTGACGTTCAGAACAGAAAATATGTTTAATCAATACTCCTAAATAAAATACGTTGAAAATATGGAACTTCCTCTTTATTGCAATTTTCGTTCTGGCTCTAAAATGTATGTATAAGGAATTGGCTCTTAGGGATATGTCTGAGAGTCTGGCTTACCCAGAAATATGTGTCCAGGTCTGGCTCTTTCAGAGATATATGTCCTGATCTCTCTATCTTTTTCTCGCTCTCCCTCTTTCTCTCTCTCTCTCTCTCTCTTTCTCTCTCTTTTATCTATCTCAGAGACATGTGTCAGGGTTTGACTGTATCAGATATATGTGTGGGGATCTAGCACTTTCAGAGATATGTGTGCTGGTCTGGCTCTCTCAGAGATATGTGTGCTGGTATCTCTCTTTCTCAGATATATGTGTGCTGGTCGGGCATCCTCAGAGGTAGATTAGCTGGCCCGGCTCTTTCAGAGATATCTGTGCGAGTCTGGGTATTTTAGAGGTATGAGTGTGGGTCTGGCCATAGAGCCGTAGACAAATTTTTCTCTTTTATCCTAGCAATCTTTTTCAAATTAAAGGAAATAGTACATTGTTTCTATTATTTAAATGCAAGGCCCCGAGCATCGGTTATTGTTAAACACACAAGCTTCAAGTTCTATGACATGTTTTACTAGTTTAGTTTGTACATCAAAAGATAGTATAGTTTGCCTTCCAGAACATTTTTTCCATTCTCAGCTAAATATTTTTGGGTTTCCAAATGTCTATTTCGACTAGAAATTTGTACCTTATATAACATTAAATCCTACATCGCCATTGCGATACGCAGGAGTAAGCAGCTAACGTCTCCCATATTATTAGTAGAGCTGAATAGAATAAACTGCGTCAACTATGCTTGTAAAAAGATAATAATAATTATTTTACTTTAGGGAAAATATTATTACTTTAGGCCTTGTATGTATCAGTAGGATTTGGGAAAAGTGCTGTGGTGCGATAACAGGCAAATGTGTGAACCCGAAAATATTTATTTCAAGTAAAACCATTACAAATGAATCTCTACAGTATAAAGGTGTAGCTACAATACCGTAGTTTAACATGTATATGTTAAAAATTTTGTTTCTCAAGTTACTCTATTCTAATTCTTAAAGCGACAGAAGTAAAATTACTCAAAATTGACAAATTCACTACGGCTTAAAACCCTCTAAAGAAGAATTGTTTTCAGCAATGAATGCTGAGACTACTAGTGGCTTATACTGTAAATACTAGATACCAGTTGCTAAAAATATTTTCCGAATCACCATTTTGGCACCGGTATGACAGAGGCAAATCTTCGCTTCGCGTGTATTGCTACACTAGGTTAACTTTAACTCTGTAGAATGTGAAATAATGATTTATGATCAGTATTCTGGCCTGTTTCATGGGGTTTAAGAAGACCTGTACGTGAGGCAGAGAGAGGAAGCGAAGACGAACGTGATTTATTTTACAGAAAGTTATGAAAAGTTCCGTTCTAGATAGTTGCAAAGTAATTTCTGTCAAGCTTGAATGTAGGCCCTCTATCACGATTATTACATAAAGGGCAAAATTAACCTGTCGATCTTGTTAATAATTAAATGTCTGTTTGTGCAGGCCAAATATTTCCTAATATTTATAATTTTAAAAATGATAATCACTGTATTTATGCTCTGTACCGTAAGAAGTACATAATGTGTTTACCAAGAATATGGAATTGTTAAATATTTCTGGAACACTGACTCTACCTTGCATTGAAGTTACTCAGAGTTTAACCATGCTTAAAATATCGCCTACATTTATGCTATCATTTGAAAGGGAAAACGTTCGTGTAAAGTCCTAATACAGTGTTTAATGGGGCAGAGGCCGCCATTTGTGCGATAAAAAAAAACATTTTCGCACGTTCCGACTGTAAAGATAAACTAATATCAAGTCAAGTAAAAAGAAATGTGAATCAATTATATAAATATTAGGGTGAAAATAATAAAGTAAACCACGCTACGCAAAAAACCAGGGGTGGTTGGTCAAACTATAGGAAACGCATTAAAACAATAACGAAATCAACAAAATCACAGAGAAATAAATCGGTATATAGAGAAACGAGATGATACGCACAGGGATTTACATGTTGACATCTAAATGGAAAATCTATTTTTGATATTTTCCAGTAGGGTATAGGTAAATATGTATAAATATGTTTCTGAGTACGTATTTTGGTAAAGGCCATATATTTTGTAATTCATATGCGAAAATGACGTTCACTTGTTATTTACTTAAATACAAGCCTTTATTTTTTTAAATAATTTTAATAATTATTTACTAATTATTATAATTATATGTTAAGATATCTGCAGAGTTTCTCTTACTACTAACAAGGTTTAGACATTACTCTGTACATTACTAGGACTGGGAAAGAGACATGGGTGTATTGGAGGATATAAGGGGGCGACCATGAAATCATTTCTAAAGGGACACGTAACTGGAGTGGACCATGCCATAACGATGTACCGTGTTTTACTCCCTCCTATGAAGTGGGATAAGGAACGGTGGATTATATCAGGACCAAGCTAAGGACTTCATTATCTCCTGGTCCTGGTAACAGGAAGACGGTACAGGACAGAGTGCTCATCCAAAGTAGTCCTAATGTTAGGATCCTCTTAACGAAATCAAGATAAAGTATCGATTTACAATTAGTGCAACTACTTATAACGTTTCAATCATACAAGGATTAAAACGTATTGATCAACTTCAGATATCTAAAATACAACAACAATATGACTAGTCTATATTACCTAACGATCTTAGCTTTAAATGTAAAACTAACCTCAAATTAAATCTATCAGTAACTACGTAAGGCCTGTAAAGTCACAAACATGCAAATGCGAATTAAAACTATACACATTTCAATGCACATTCAACATATATAAAGGCAATCATATACAAAAATGTATTGTTGGCTTTTCCCTTTTCAAGAGTATACATTATAAATAATTTTAAGGGAATAAGAAATCGTTGTGTAGTCATAAGCTCGAATCTCTCTTCTCACTTTTTCAAACATAAACCTGTAGAAAAATTAATGTTCTATCCTCTTTAACACGTTTTTAGATATGCAATATAATAATAAAGTTATATAATAACGTGATTACCCAAAGAATGATCAGTTCTACTTTAGTAGAATAAGTCATACAAACGTCTTGTAATAATATCTGTGATTAGGATATCATCTGAAATTTCATTATTGACACAGACTCTATACAAGTTTATAGTAAACAATGTATAGAAGTTTGTTTGGTCGATATCTGTGTGTTTATATTATCTGTACTTTGCCATGTGTTGACATTATGAAGAATCATTTAGTTTTGTAGCTTGAGTTTTTGTTTAAATATGTTTATTGTGTTTTGTGTATTTTGTATTCAGCAGTGAAATATGTTTACTATTTCATTCGTACAAAAACTAAATTTACAAAACTAAATGATACGTTCAAAACGTCAATACATAGCAAAGTACAGATAATATAAACACAAGGACACCGACCAAACCTACTTCTATAGATTGCTTACGCTGGAGTTGCAAAAGATCTGTTGTTAATCAAACTTAAGATAATATCCTATACATAGATAAAATTACAAGGCCTTAATAAGACTCATTCTACTGAAGCAGAACTGTCCTTAATCGGGGTTGTCTACTGAATAATCACCGTTAGTTACTTCAATATATAACGTTTTTGTTACATTGCAAATAAACGAATAAGTGTTAAAGGTGATAGGTCGTTAAAATTTCCTGGTGTTTATATTTAAGAGAGGGGGAATAGTGATTTAAGCTAATGGTTACATACAGATTTTCTATTTCCGTCCAATTATTGATAAAGTACAGGGTTGAAAAGGAAAATCCAACAATACTACTTTCTGTATCATGGCCTGGTTATATATGTAAAATGGAATAAGCTTGAAACCTATTTTCAATAAATTCGAGATGGTTAAATTAAAGATCTAGTGACAGACGTCAGTGACAATTCAGTGTCAGTTAACGTTATGTGACCTTGCGTTGAAATTCTCTCAGTGACTGGTCCACATCAATGACAGGTGTCAGTTTTGTTTATGAGATCATTTCGAAAAAGCAATGTTTTAGGACGAGATTTAATAATAATGGCAAAGGATTAAGAAAAAAAATTGTAACGGGAAAAAATCTCAATGTGTTCACGATGATTAGAAAAAAAATTATTCGCTAAAAATATAGCAGACACATTAGTTAATATACCTCTACGATTATTTTCGATTGTCTGAAACAGAATTTTTAAATTTTTGTTGTGAAATAAAAATATGGAGCAATACCATATTGTGTAACGATTGTTGTATGCTTTATTATTCATATTTATTTAGAATATTTGTAGAAAAAAATACATCTTGGACGATTAGAAAATATTTTTGAAGGCAAAACATAATTGCATTTAGATGGCGTAAGATAAAACATGCAGAATTGCTTCAAGTAGCTAGAAAGAGACAAAACGCAATATATAAGAAACCTAGAAAGAAAGTATGGATTAAAGTATTATTTTGGGACAGTGGAACTGCTTAGAGAGTGATTCCTCATGCCGAACGTTTGAGCCCACTTTTTTTAATAAAAATGTTTGTTTCTAATGAATCATTACTAACGCGAGTAAATAAAGTTTAAATTATTATTATAAGTAATATGTTCATCCCAGATAGCTTGCCATAGCAACTAGGCAGGTCCACGGGTGGTGGATAGTGGAACGGCTTACAGATATGTAGGTTACTTGAGAATAAGGATTCCGGAAGGATTCTGAATAAGCAGGCCCGGACCAAAGCAATGGTTCAAAGTAGAGGAATTATCCCTCGTCGTTAGTCAACCGGTTGGGTGTGGTAGAAATAACTGTTCTGACTGGGGACTGGGGTAGTTGGGAATTAAGTCCTCACAATGCTACTCTTACCTCCCCGGTGAACCAAGGGCAATGCGGCTGTAAAGTATGGACGGGAAACTACCCTAACGACACAGTTGTAACAAAAGAGAGTAAAGCAGGCTGTTCGCTCCATGAGCAACAGTTAATAATGTCCTGAACTTGGGCTGTGCTTCAAGGTCAGTGACTGAATACCCAATCCAAGGTGGAAGGCATCGTGCCGATGGATGTATGGCTGCAGTGTATAAAATGCAGTAGCACACGATCCCCTTGAGGAACCAGACAAAACCTCATTGTATGTTGTCTTGACAGGGCAGTGGGGGTTCTGCTCTGGTTGACCGTTCTTGCCCCCATACTTGGGAAGCTAATGGACCAAGTAAGGACACAAGTTGATGTTGAGTCTGCACAGACAGCGGGAGCCAATGAGACGGCAAACCGTGAGTCAGTAGCAGATGTGTCAACGGCAACCACCATTGTGGGTGTGGGGGCGGCTACCAAGCTGCCGACTGCAGAAACCAGTGAAATGGTTGTAGAGTTGAGCACGCTTTCTCTATGGGAAAGCATATGAGTGGAGGGGCCAGAAGGCGGCTCCGAAGAGATCAGGCGAGAGCAGCGGGAGGGCCAATAATCCTGAGCACACAACGCAGGGGAAGCCAAAACCGAGCCGAGCATGCTAACGTCCAGAGCTTGAAAGCTGTGAGGGGTGAGGTGCAACAGGTGGGAAGCAATCAACCACGAGCACCAAACCCCAGCATGGAGATTGCATACTCGAACAACTGGGCTAATCTCCCAGATGTTTCGGGACACATAAATATCGAGTGCGTGGTCAAAGAACCTGTTTTGGAGATGGGCAGTGACCACCTTACTCGGACGTTTGCACCTGACCAGGCCAACCAAACTATGATGGAATGGTCATGGTCAGTAACATCGGGAGCTCAGATCTGGTACACAGATGGTTCCAAGATGGACTTCGGCACTGGAGCGGGGGTATATTGTAAAAGCCCAAGGGTAAAACTAGTTTGGGGAGGCATACCTCTGTCTTTCAGGCAGAAATATATGCTAAAAATGCCAGTCTGGGAGAGACAGCGAGAACGACAATACACAAGACCCGGATTGCTATTTTCTCTGACAGTCAGGCAGCAATTAAGGCACTAAACGGACATGTGGTCACCTCGGCCATAGCCAGGGGGTGCTTAAATAACCTAGAAGCCCTGGCAAGGCACTATCAAATCAAGATAAGTTGGGTGGCAGGGCATAGGGGAATATTTGGAAATGAAGCCGCAGATGCACTGGCCAGAGAGGGGTCTTCAACTGCCCTAATTGGACCGGAGCCGGCGGTAGGTATTTCCAAATCCATGGTCCAGATAGCAGTGCGAAGGTGGATGGCTGAAAGACACTGTGAGCACTGGGTCAGGGCTGAAGGAAGGAGACACAGTAAGATAACTCTTAGGAAACCTTCCTTGAGACTGCAGGAGAGTCTCATCTATCTGTCTAGGCAGGAATTAAGGATAGCCACAGGTTTACTCACGGGACACTGTGGACTAAGGAAACATCTGCATAATACGGGTATCTTCAAAGATGAACCAGTGTGCAGATTATGCGGGCAAGAACTGGAGACCGCCACACACATCATTTATAGATGTGAAGCACTTGCCGAGAGGTGCTTCAACCTCTTTGGTGACAGCACAGCTCTGGAAGAGGATGATGAAGGTAAAACACTAGTCAGGAAACTGGTAAACCTGGTAAGAGGGAAGGGGCTTTTTGACTATATCAGGGAGTTAAGTACAATATACCTAAGGTAGCGGTGCTTCGAGCAGTTTAAACCCGCTCCCAAGTTAAATATATATATATATATATATATATGTTCATTATTTGTTTAAAATGGAATGAAAACAACCATTCTGTCCTTATTTGTTACGAACTGTCACAGCTCATTTAAACATGTTTTACCCATATATAGAAATAAAAATAATGTAATTTTATATTATCTGATATATTATAGCTAATTCCTACGAGCCGCTACGTTGATTGTGCTCGACTCAATAATATAGTTCTTAAACACCCCACAGTGTCCTGCACAGTGTCTATCAGTAATGTAGAAGGAGGCTTTGCACTTTGCAGCGGCCAGAATGTCCGATGCAAAGAATCAGGGTATTTGTACAGAATACCAGAATCAAACCTAACCTGGTTAAATAATGGGCTAAATTTATATGTAAAAATTTTAAAGCATTATAATAATAATAATATTATTAAAACTAGGGTAAATAATAGTAAAATGAAGAAAATTAGAAATAACTTTAGACTTAAAAAACATAAATTATAATCAATAAGAAAAATTATCACTTCAAAGTGAATAGCCTAAATTATGTATACAAAAAAGACGGTAATTGTGTAGTATAACAAACTCGGCCTAGATGCCGGCTATTAAAATATTTGTAATTAAATATAATCAGGAATAAAGAATGTAAATTTATAAGATGTGAGGAAAGTAAATTAGGCCTAGCTAGGGAAAATAGTATTTATGTAAAAGTAAAGATTAAATGTTAAAATGTAATAGCCTAGAAATTAGGTTATACTAGAAGCAGTCATATTTAATTCCGGAAAAATCCGCCTAGGGTATTGATTATAAATCTTGTCACTACGAAACGAAAGCGCTACAGTCGAACTTTGGATTAGGAATTTTAAAAAGTAAATTAAATTAAATAAGAAGAAATAAAGTCAAATATGTTATTAAATAAAAGGTAAAAATGGAAAGGACACATCAGAATACAGAAACGCCTTTTACAGAAAGTGAAACTAATCTTAGTTCAGAATTTCCGAACAAACAAAGTCAATTGCCATGGCAACGGCTTTCTGATTGGTCAAAAGTTGAAAAATGGATACTATGAAGGGGGGCCTCAAAAAAGAGACCAGAACAAAATTTCGACCACCAAAATGCAAAATTAAAGAAAATAAGAAGATTAACCGAAATTATGGAGAGACGCCTACCTACCAAGAACCTTGAAGATGTAACGAGACCGACAGATGACAACATTAATGAAGATAAAAAAGATTTCTACAGTACAAGGTTATATAATCAATTTAATTATTCTTTTTTAATAACATTTTACTTCAAATTATATTAACTTAAATTCAAAATTAAATAAGATGGGAATAACCTAAGGGACTGATTAGTCAACTCTCTTAGGTTACCCAAATTTAAGTAACAAAGATTCAAAATTGACTTTCCATTCCCATCGCTGTGGGAATGTATGGATTAAGTATAAAGATGTATATCTTATATGGCTTTTTCTAAGTAAATTTCTAATGAATAATTTCTAAAGAAGTTAATTGTTCAAGGCCTAGCCTAAAGGCATTAAATAGTAATATTAAGTGTTTGAAAAAGAATCAGATTTTAAAATATGTTAAATTTAACTGTAACAATCAAAACTATATACAAAATTAATTATGGTAAATTTGATAATTTAAATTATATATATAAAATTAATGATAATAAGAAAATTTAAAAACGTAGAATGAGATAATAAGGTTTAATTCAATGGCAAGTTGTATGAAATTTTGAAAAAGTAATTAGTCAAGAAAATCCTGTTAAATTAAATAAAAACAATAATAATTAATTTGAACCTTGGAACAAATAAATAAAAAGGTATATTTTCCAATTAGCTGTGTTTTCATTCTAAATAAGATAAGTTCACTAGGTATCCAGGTATAATCTTTAAATCACAAGTGTTCCTCAAAGATTCCACTACCCGAAAAGGAGCTTGAACAGGGCTTATCCGAGGCTAATTGGTATCAAAAATTCAGAGGTTGGTTCCTCTGAGAGGTTTATTCCTTGAGGCACAGGTCTATGAAATTAGGTTCGTAGTCAATGGATAAACCATTACTTTCTTACTGACTTAGCAATTGATGAAAAGAAAGGGCCAAAGTAAGGCAGGAGAAAAAGGTCGGTGAGAACTTACAGTGCAAGCATTGTACCATTTCCATTATCTGTGATGTAGTGAATGGTACATTGATACACTTTTAATAAGGGCTATTGGCACATACAAAACCGTGTGAAATATTGTAACAAATGATCCCATTTTATATATCGTCATTGTTTCCAAAGGACACACACAGATTCAATCTCCTTGTCTACACTGATCAGAAACCCATTTCCTCACACACCGTCTGATATTTTATATAACGGATACAATTTTGTAAAGATAAACAGCAATGCAAGAAGAATGATATTTGCTCAATAACTCTTTGTTTATTCTTAGGGAAGAAATTATGGCGCTTGTCAAGAGTAAATGTTAAAACTTGAAGTAGTGTTCCAAGAACCTGTTGTGCTTGTTTTCTATTAGTTTATGTAAATGAATAATCGCATCTAGTTTGCTCTACAAACAAGAACAGCTCTCCGAACATGATCTCTTGTGTCTCAGCGTGTTCATATATTGCAAATATTCGCAGATATTGTAAAGATGCCTGTTTCCTAACAGAAAACTTTTGTCGTAGTCTCGCTTTTAGCAATGAGATCCGGATACTTCGCTAACTGGTTACTTTCTACTGTGATTGACTCATAGAGGTACAATCAAGAAAGTCGTAACATAATACGAAAAAAAATAAAACCTGCCTAATTTGAAACTTTGAAAAAAATAACATAACAGAATAAAACAAAACATTTTACAAAATAAAGCTTCATTTGTGAAACAAATACTATCCTATCTGGAATACTATTAAACACAAAATGATGCATAAGATGGATCTGATAGAAAAAAAAACAAATAAAGGTGGCTGCAGTGGATAGATATGTGAGGCTCATACAAATTGGCATAAGCTATTGCACAGCTGCACGCAACAATAGGCTGTGTGCACTAAACACAACTGTTTACCTTGCATGGTATCAGGCTGTTTTATTTTTAAACCGAGTCCATAGTCACCGTGTATATTGTAGTTGTAGTTTTACATATTTATTTAGTAATGCAGTCGAAATAAATTCTTTGGAAAATCATAATATTGTAAGGTTAAGTAGTTTTGTTTGAGTTGATACGTGTTTTCCCAATCCTTTATTTTTTCAGGCGACGCCGGAAGTGTTGTTATTTTACCTTGTTACGTTGAAACACTTACACTCTATTGTTAACTAAAATTTGAAGAGGTCTAAAACATTGCACCTAAAGGTGCAGCAATTCTATTATCAAGTAGTGAAGAGATGGACTCCACTCTGACATCTTTCTCTGCCGAAGATTGATCTTCTGTTCTGGAAGAATTCTATTCATCTCCGACTACACTTTCGAAAACCCAGATAGTTTATCTTAGTCCTATGATAAGTGAAACCTGGTAGATTCAAAAAATCGCGTCACAATTCTCTCAGCGTGTGGTCACTGTTGTGCAGTGAAAGGTAACTGTCAATCAACCTGTTGCTACTTCACGGAAATAGCTAAGGTAATGGAGTCCACGCCGAGGAAAGTTTTTATTTGAAGAGCAACACTGACACTAAATAATAGTGACTCTATGGTCACTACTAAACAGAGTCTTGTAAAGCTGACTACATCATGGTAATTATTTTAAGATGATTCCTTAAAATAATAATAAGATTAGGAGAGTTGGAAGTGTGAGAGCATACCATTACAGATAAAAGTGTTCGTTTCTTAAGGAATAAAAGTAATAATATTAAAAAAATACCAAGTTAGTAAGCCTATGCAGCTTGTTGGCAGACATTTCCCCCGAACAGCTACACTGAGCGGAAAACATAATCGAATATGTAGCGATTGCCAGCACGAATAACGTGATATCAGTTATTGATTACAAACGTCATAACAACTGATCGAGGATTTCATTACCTCAATACGGTAAGTAGTATAAACCTCATAACGACAAAATGCCCTTTTCAAATACTGGAGTTGTTTGAAGTTTAAGGCGAAAAGACTATATCATTGTTATCCCCTATAAATCCTAGGATACCATCTGGTATATAGCTTGAGTAAGGATATGCAGATAAAGCCCTTTGGAAAGCTCGAGGGGAGCTCATACATCATGTGTTAATAATCGCTTAGATAGAGCAAACTTACTGTGAATATCCATAAATACCTGCCTACCCGTTATACACCTTGTAAGAGCAAATTTAGAAAGTGATAGAATAAGTTTTGGTAATAGGAATTAGAAAAAGATAAGGCATTTCATTGGCAGATCCCTGAACTAAAATTCAGCTATCTCAATTGGACGTGTATCTCCCCTTTTTAGAAGTATATCGTCGGGTCCAAACTTACTACGTATTAAATTAAAAATATCTTAGCTATAACTTAACATTTGCAAACAAATCATAACAAGTTAGGCACGAAAACACCTCTGCAAAAACATAATCAAAATACTTTGATTTAAAAATCTGAAATATTTTACTAGGTCAAGAACGTTTAGATTATTAAAATTACAAGTTTTCACTATTGTTTTACATTAATTATTGAGGATAGATAAATAGTTTTAAAAATCCTATCTGTATAGCTTATGCTACAAGTTGAAAATCCTTTGTTTTAAGCATTACTGCACACATGTAAAAAAACTCTCTCCCTGTTTCAAGTTTCCCAGTAACGTTTAAGTAGAAAACAAAGGATGTTTTAATCAGCTTTGTAAACTATAATTTTGTTTTGAGAATTGCCACATGTTTAACATTATTGTTTGTTTCATGTTGTGACGTTTATCAGAATAACAAAAGAAAACCATACCTTTGTTTGCTGTATAATGTTTTGTGTCATACTTAAAACAAACAAGCACTAGACAACATAATACAATTCACAACTTTAAACTTTTTATATGAGAAAGTTTAAAATGTATTATAAGGTAATAAACGTTCACATACTCAATTGAAAGCTATTAATTATTTGTTATTTAATTAAATTGAACTAATGTTGAAATTGATAATATACTCATCTTCTTTTCTGTCAGGAATATTTTTATGTTTGAGTACATTTTTCTGCCATTCCTATCTTTTCAACTCTAATGGAGTACTATTGAAGTTTTGAAAATTGAGTTAATCCGAAACGCGTCAACAGAAGAGAATATTGAAAAGTTAGGAATGCAGAAAAGTATACTCAAACATATTGAAGTAATGTATTTGAACTGAATAATGCACGAGAGAAATCCATAATAACAATAATAATTATAAATCATATAATTAACTTGTTAATAATTATATTTCAAGAATATAGTTTATAAATTTTTGTTGAATATTACACAAATAAACCTGTATTAAATTTTATTACATTAAAGCTTATATTTTGTAGTTTTATAACTAACTTTAATTCAGTAGTCTAGGATTATTTGTTACTAGGCATTAAATAGAAACATAATTGTCATTTATGAGTTGTCAAATATCTTTAAGGCATCTTTGAAAACAACGTAAAACTTTAGAAATACGCATTCACATTTTAGAAGTTTTTCCCTTACATTTCCTCAAGATAAAAAAATTCTCTCTAAGGTACCTATATACCAAACATGTTCTAGGTTGTTGCTAATAGGGACTTCATATTCACTTTTTGTAAATCCTGTAAATATATAATTTTCTATAAATTCATATGAATAGTAATTTTCTAGACTTATGTAATAAAGTTGCTTTCTAAAACAGCTTTTTCTATTAGCCTACTATTAGTTTTCTACTTTGTGTAATGTACACTATTACGTTTATCTTTCGCTGAACTGAGTTTAATATTTTACAAGAAATTTCATTTGAAAACAATCTACGAAAAGGGTGTAAGTGTGTGAAACCATATGTTTGGGTAGTTGTCAATATCAGCTGTTCCGAAAGTCGACCACTTAAGAGACATCTAAAAGTCAATAATGTGGAAATAAGTGTTATACGTTGAACATTCTTCGTTTCCCAGCTGTTTGTGGTCTCTTAAAGTGAACTCTTTAAACTAATATTTTGGTTTGAGGGGCTCATTATATTAAGTGGTTTCCCAAAGATGATCGGATTGTCTTGAAGGTTTCTCGGAATTAAACATACGCCTATAATTAACAGCTGTTTATTAACATCGGTATTGCTATCACTTAACATTGTTTGTAGGTGATTTTAAATAGATTTCTAAAGTAAATTCTAGTATGTTCAGAAGTTAATTACATTGCATTAAAGACGTTAATTTTAGAAAGATTTAGGGGGTGTCTTCCTGCAAATAATTAGTCAATTTGGACAAAATCTATGAAAGTTGTGAAATTATGATCTACTGCGCAATGGAATAAACATTGCTGCTGAATACTAGCAGAAAGTAGCAGTAGCTCACATATTTTTCGCACGCAATGTTTATTCGGCTCGGTCGTACCTAAATATATATGTACTACTGCAAATTAGGCACCTTACTATAAGCAGTTTAGTACAAATCAGCAATTTAGTAAAAGTATAAGAATAAATGTAATAAACAAAATTTATAAATCAAAGGAAACATATGTATGTTACATTAAATATTTTAAAATATATTTATTTTTCATTTTTATTTATTGTTTAAATTCCTCTAATCTATTATATATTCAGGATGCGCGCAACGTTCACCCTAACTCTTTCTTAAGACATTTGTATGTTTTCTTCATTTTCAATGAAAACAGTTTTCTAGCGTGAGGGACACTGATTCTGTATGGATGTGATGGAGTACTCAGACCTGATCAGAGGTTGAAAGAGGCGATGTGTTGACACTCGCGATAAAGATGATAAAGACAGCACAGAGACCTAAAGCTGATTTAAAAGCACAATACGTGATTTAAAAGCCTAGTGGCACACTAAGTGGTCTGAAGATGTATAAGGTAAATAAAAATGTTAAGGAATGCGGAGTAGATATAAAAGAAACAGGGTCCAAGGTTATCTCGTATTGTGGAACGAAATAGAAAGGTTAAGTTGAAGGGGTTTATTCAAAAAATCAGAATCAATGTTATACTTCAGGTTTTGTAATATCATACAAACAAACAAACAAACACACACACACATACAGACAATTATATTCCCAAACACAAACACACACACACACACACACACACACACGCACAAACAAACGCCCACACACCCACACAGACACACACACACACACACACTTACACACACACACACATACACACACACACACAAACACACACACACACACACGCACGCAAACACACAAACACACAAACATATACACACACACACGCACACACACAAACACACACACACACACACACACACACAAACACACACAGAAACACACACACACACACGAGCAAACAAACACACACACAAACAAACGCCCACACACCCACAATCATATTTTTTAAATACAAAGAAGCATTCTAGTGATATAAGAGTTTGATAAATTATTGTAAATTAATGTATGGGACAGTTGAATATAATCCAGCTCACACTGATGCATTTTGGAAGCAGATGTAAACCAAAAGGTTCCATACCTTGATTCGTATCTTCGATATGGTGTAATGTATTTGGGAATGTTCCGGTATTTATATCAAGAGAACTCCTAGTGGAAGATATCGAGAGAATCATATCTGGAGTGTTTATTGTTTCTTTCTAGAGGAAGCAGAATTTCTAGTGACGTCATGACAGTTGTCGTTTCGTTGTACGAAAGAAACTGTTCCTTACAAGAAATAAATAAACAATAGACATCGTTTTATTGTGTCGTCAAGTCTGGATAACCTCTGCGTTATATGAAAGATGCTCTGACGAGTTGTTTGTATCTTTTACATGTTTGGTGCACCATAAAGAAGTAACTTTATCATAGAAAACTTTCACATATTTTATATCTGTTCTGAACAAATAACGTTTCTACTTGTTGATACTCTCCGAAGCTAGTTACTACGATAATACTAGAATGTATAAAACCAAGAACCCCAGTGCATTATTCAAACACTAATTATCATTTCATTTTGTCGCCGGTAAAGTAACAGGAAAGTGCTTCACCTGCAGGACTGCATGAAAGTGTACGTAATTACTTGGCACTTTCACTAATACTTTCGCATATATTCACACTTCTATTTCGATACATAATTAATTGTCTTTCAGAAAAAAATCTATTTTTACAGTTATAATTCCCTATTTCTTATAATAGTGGTATTATGTCACATGTTTTAGTGTTACATTTATCACAAGTTATTTTCCACAGAAGCCAATATACATATATTGGATGAACATTATTTAACAGTCACAAACGTCCATCACTTACAAATCAGCAGAAAGTAAGACATGCGGCTTGCAAAACCACTTATGATGACAAGTGATAGAGAAAATAACAGTGTGTATTGTACATATCATGTTTGTTTTAGCTGTTGATTTTTTTAAATTTATAATTTAATTGCAATATGAAATTCAAAAATACTTTCAGCACTCTAATTTGTAAGCTTGATTCTGAACCAAGCTGCTCTAGGCTTCATCAAAATATATTGCTTAGTGTTCTGTTGTAACTCTACACGTTTTCTGTGTCTGCAAAACGATGACAATAACTGTTGATGGAAAACTTGGAATACCTATGTTTTTGTTATGAAATGTTTATAATGATAAAAATACACACACGCTTGTTTATATATATGTGTGTGTGTGTGTGTGTGTAAATGTTGAAATTCAGTAACAACACTAACCTCTTCATGTTCTATTACATTAAATGTCAGCATTTAAACGTAAGAAAGTATAAAATCTAGTTCAATAGCTTGAATGTTACAACACACAACATTTGTTGTGTTCCTAATATGGACTATTTATTTATGGTCGATTTTAATTTTATTTTGAACAATTTAATGTCATTCGGTTCATAATGGAATGCTTTATAGTTTTTTATAAACAGTCATAGTTTAATAAAACTTATTACAGTTTCATTATTATTTAGCTGCAGTATTATTACTTAAACTTTTAGTCCAACAGCTTATGATTTTATTGTAGAATTCAAGTTATTTTGTTTCAAAAATTATTAAATATTTTAAGAGACGACTGTCTACAGTTATACAATAATTTAGTTATTACCTAACATCCGTTCAATAAAATACAATTTATTTTAAAATTAACAACATAGTGATAATAAACGATTTGTTGTAATTGCATGTATGGGGTTGAAGTTTTTGATCCTTTAAAGTAACCGGTAGATCACGTACAGAATTAGATGTTTCAAAATCCGTAAAATAATTAGTTAATTGAGTGTCAAAAAATAAAAACATATATAATTCAAAATAAATACATTTAGATAAGGAATAACAGTTACCAACAATTAAAATTAAGCAATAAACAAAACATCATATTCAAAATACTACAAATATTGCATCCCCAAAAACACATCATACTTCAAACAAATATGTTGCATTGCTTTCAGATGATTGAGAAAACGTATGGTTTGTTGTACCACTATTGTTGTTTATACAAGTTTTCACTGATTAAATTCAAATAGAATGAAAACTAATAAAATCTAAATTTTTTTTGATACTATTGTAAAGATAAACGTACTTTGGACGATAGTATTATTATGGATATCTTCCGTAATATTTTCTAATGTAACAATATAGACTAGCCTAGTGCTGCTATTTTTACTATTAGTTATAATTTTGTACAAAAATGGGATTTCAATTTGCGATAATGGGCCAAAGCCCAGCAAAAGACACCCATTTGTCCCCGTTTGGTTCAGAAATGCCTAAAATATTCCAATTTTACTAAAAGTTTCAAACTTACAAATTGGTCAATATTTAAAAGTTTTATTATTGCGTCACAGGGCACATAGAGAGTTCGGCAATCACAATACCGGGGTGGGGGTTAAAGTTTTCCGTTTATGCTCTGACTTACACAATGTTTGTACCACATTTTTTTGAATGACGTCTACAATTTTCGAGCTGATTTCTCTAATCTAAACTTTGACATTACAGAAGAAACTTTGACAGTAGCAAGAACGAACGCCTAAACTAAAAACTTTGCATAATTTTAAACTGAAAATTTTATACACGTTTACCATTTACCTGCAAATAACTATGAGTAGTTTTTAGGCAAAAATTATTTGTAAACACACTACCACTTATATCGACCTACATTATGGTAATTTATTACTGGTTATATTAACAAGATTTACACCATGAATTGAATAGCGAATTTTGATTTCACAAATAATATAGTAATGAAAATAAAATCTTTAACGTAAATTTCATATTAGGGTGTAGAATAAAAAACAAAAATTAAAAAGTTGTCATTTTTAATAGCAAACTTTAAAAAGGTAAATAATAATTGATGAAACCAATTGGCAATGAATAATTTAATTAAGAAATCATTATAACTATACACTTGTAGGTTATATTAACTACACACGAATAACTACACACTTTTAAGCTATAGTAACTACACACGAATAACTACACAGTTGTAAGCTATAGTAACTAAACAAGAATAACTACACAGTTGTAAGCTATAGTAACTACACACGAATAACTACACAGTTGTAAGCTATAGTAACTACACACGGATAACTACATAGTTGTAAGCTATAGTAACTACACAAGAATAACTACACAGTTGTAAGCTATAGTAACTACGTACGAGTAATTACACAGTTGTAAGCTATAGTAATTACACAATAATAACTACACAGTTGTAAGGTATAGTAACTACACACGAATAACTACACAGTTGTGAGATATAGTAACTACACACAAGTAACTACACACTTGTAAGCTATAGTAACTACATACATGTGCGCTTTTACCCATATTGCTGATGATGAGTTTCTTATTGAAACACGTATAAAGAAATAAATTACTGATTGTAAGATGGCGTTTGTATTTATATATTTAATTATCTTTGCTTTTAAGGTGAACACAAATTTTGGTATATTTAGAGTAGAACAAAGATCCTAATTATTAGACAAAATAACTATATGCCTGAGGTTGTCACAATGTATACTACCATGAACGCATGCAAAAGCGTTTGATTTAGTCACGCATACTCACTTACCGTAATTTAAAGAATCCGTTTTATTCCTTTATAGAAACAGAATTGTGACGCTTATACTAGAATACTTTTGCACATGTTAAGTTTATTCTTCTGGGAACAATGTCGAATAGAAGATTTACATGTACACAAAAGGTGTACATACAATCGTGCATTTAGCTGAACAAAATGAAATACGAAGGCACGTGGGAGCGTCAGAAGTAATGATTTCTTGTACTGTAAGCTACGGAGAATCACACACATGGATATTGTTAAATGTAAAGAACTTACTGACATTATGTCTTTCCCTTCAATTTTATTGTCAAATAGGGTTTCATAGTACTTTACGCTGTAACAATAAGGTAAATGTTACGCTGTAACAGTAAGGTAAATGTTACGCTGTAACAGTAAGGTAAATGTTACGCTGTAACAATAAGGTAAATGTTACGCTGTAACAGTAAGGTAAATGTTACGCTGTAACAGTAAGGTAATTGTTACGCTGTAACAGTAAGGTAAATGTTACGCTGTAACAATAAGGTAAATGTTACGCTGTAACAGTAAGGTAAATGTTACGCTGTAACAGTAAGGTAAATGTTACGCTGTAACAGTAAGGTAAATGTTACGCTGTAACAATAAGGTAAATGTTACGCTGTAACAGTAAGGTAAATGTTACGCTGTAACAGTAAGGTAGATGTTACGCTGTAACAGTAAGGTAAATGTTACGCTGTAACAGTAAGGTAAATGTTACGCTGTAACAGTAAGGTAAATGTTACGCTGTAACAGTAAGGTATTACATTGCAAAGAAAATAAAGTTATAAAGGCCTCAACCATTATTTAATTAACAATACCGGAAAAGTACAATACAGGTACTGTCAGTTGTAGATGCATTTCAAGAAATTGATAACAACGTGGGGTAAATATGCAATAAACAATTTCATCTATGACCCTTTTTCCCTTACGGCTCTTCTTCCTTTATATACCGTTTACAAATTCCTCATTTTTTTTTAGTCACAGTAATGTTATTATTATATAAAAAAAACAATGCCTTTAGTGTTGCGCCTGTAAGGCTCGAAATTAACTGTCACGTATTATGTACATGATACATCTATTATCATCTTGGTTTGCCTTTATTATCTTTCCTTTCAGTCTTTCACTTAACCGTCACTTACATTCGGTTCCATACGAATGTACTTGTCCATTATCAAAGGGAATTGCCTTTCTTATCGCTTCTTTCAATCACCACTTATCCGTCACTTACATTCGGTGTCCTATTTATGTACTTGTCCATTATCAACGGAATTTGCCATTCTTATCGTTCATTTCAGTCTTCCACTTAACCGTCACTTATATTCGTTGTTATATCCATGTACTCGTCCATTATCAATGGGATTTGCATCTCTTATCGTTGCTTTCAGTCACCCTATTAACCTTTACTTAAATTCGGTCACACGTAAATGTACTTGCCAATTGTCAACGGGATTTGCCTTTCTTATCTTTCCTTTCAGTCACTCACTTAACCGTCAGTTACATTCGGTATGCTGTACCTGTACTTGTTTATATAAACGGGATTTTCTTTCTTATCGTAAATTCCAGTCTCCAACGTAACCGCCCCTAATTTTCCGTATTATGTAAAATTCTATAATCAATGGGTTTTGCCTATCCTCTACTTTAGCCACATTTCTAGTAAGGCACAAGTTTGTTTATCATAATGTCACTTTACCATATGCACTTAGTAATAATATCACACTACATTTAGGTAGGAGAATATCTGTACAAGCAATAAAGATTAAATGAGAAGAAAATATTAAAAATGTATATGGATTAAAAAAAAATAAAGTACCCATTTACAATAATGTTTTTATTTCAAAATAAATGTCTACTCCTAAATAAAAGTAAATATTTGCTTTTTTTCCTGTAGTGGAGAATTATATTTTATAGTTAATTATAAAAATAAAAAAAAACATATCTACAGGTAGGAAAATCTGATGAAAGGTACAAGAGTGTAAGAAGCTGCAAAAGTGGAGTAAGCAGAATGCCGAATCCGATTGGTCAAATTTCATATAATCGTGTTTGTGGGTGTGTGTATGTATGCTTGTTGAGCGTGGTTGTAGGCCTATGTGTTTATTCAAATTTTAGTGGGGTGAGGGCGCTTGCACTAGTTTGCTTATGTCTGTGTAAACGAGTAGTAGAGAATGTATACAAAATTATAGATATTCACATACTTATTTAAATAATTATGTATTTATTTCTTTGTTGCAAAATAGTTTTAAGTATAAGAAACAAGTAAATTATATGTGATAATTAAAACATATCTTATCGTTAACCTACTTGTGTATTTGCATTTGCAACATTTTTGTAATGAATCAGAGAAATAGAAAGTGAGCGGGAGAGAGAGAGGGTAGCGAGAGGGACGGTAAATGAGAGGAGGGAGAGGCCGATACCGATAAAGAGACAGATCAAGACAGAGAGAAAGAGAGAGCCGGGAACAGAGAAAAAGCGGAAGGGGGAGATAGAAATATGAATAACGAGACACGTGATACAGATACAGAGGAAGAGAACGGCAAAGATAGACACAGAGAGACAAAGGGTGGTAAAGGGAGAAAGATTCAGAAACAGAGAGTGAGAGAAGTTCAGAGAGAGACTGCGAGAGACAAACAAGTACTTAGAGAGTTGCAAAGATAATGAGAGAGATGCAGAAACAGAGAGAGAAAGAGAGAGAGGTAGAGAGAGAGCGAGAGATATATCGACACAGGGATACAGATACAAAGAAAGAGAAAGAAAGAGAGAGAGAGAGAGCTACAGTGATATACGCAGACAGAGATATGGGCAAGGAGAGAGATACAGTGGCAGATAGATATAAAGGTTATGGAAGATAGAGAGAGAGAGAGAGAGAGAGAAAGGCGAAGAGAGTCAGGGATAAATAGAGGTGGATAGACAGAGAGAGAAGAGAAAGAGACAGACAGACAGAAAATTATCACACCCGTATAAAATAATTTTTAATGTTTTTTATTCTGTAAAAGAGAGCTAGAGTCGTTTGTCTACTTAGTAGTGTTATTGCAATGTATATCTATATTGGCTTATATGTGCGTGATGTGATAATTGATGTAAAAAATTGATATCCAAAAATAAAAAATTTAAATAGAATTAGTGTTGAAATATTTTTTTTCTCGATGTTATTTTATAAAACCTTTTTACTTCACTCACATCTGTGTCATACTTACCTTTATGAAGTCTGTCCTATTATATGAAGATATTCGATGACAGCTTGGGTCTCAATCCCATCGAATAATAACGACAACAAAAAATGAAAAACATTGCACAAAAGGTAAAACAAACCATTTTTGTTATCACCCAACGTTATAATAGCCTAATGTGCGCATTTTATTCCCATAAAAGTACATTTATCTGAAAAGATACTGAAAAGTCTTATATTAAAAGTTGAAATAACTTTTTAATTACACATCTCTAAAGAGTTATATAAACGTCACCGTCTAGCTTAAACCTCAAAGGATTATAGTATTTCTTCAAACTGTTATTACTTTATAAGAAGAAAGATTTATTTTTTTCCTAAGCATTAAAAGATTATTTCTAGATTTATTCAATTTTTTAAACTAGTTTTTAAATAAATAACAACAATTGGTAATCGAATTGTTTGACTTGAACTAAGTTTTGAGCTTAACTTTTTTAAAATTAATAGTTTAAAACAATATTGGAAAACAAACAATAATTAATTTTTAAAAAAATAGAATATATATTTAGGTAAGAACTGGGAGCTACTGTGGCCCATTTTTATTATAAACATAGTAGTGGTTAGGTGTTTTTTAAAAAATTAAATACAAATTATGAGTTTAGAAAATATGAGTACAATACAACTACAGTGTTTGTTATTATAATTCATATATTTATTATTTTTTTTACATTTCATTTAAAACACTAAACATTGTTTTCGGTTGAACATTTTTTTTACTCTTAAATAATTTTTAAAGGGATTATTACTAATAAGCTAAACGGCTCCGGCATTTAGAAATAAGGACATTCTCACAATGCGACAGTAAATGATTATCACTAAAACTTTAGGGAGAACTAGTGGCGTCCACTTCTTTATAGTTCCAAACGTGGTTATTATAGCGGGAGAGCCTTTTTAAATTATTTAACCACTTGTCAAGGATTAGAAAAAAATAAGAAAGTCTCTCAACTTTGAAAGAATTCATAACAGTGTTACTCGAAAAGGTCAATTGTTCTTAGATTCATTAGTACAGGTGACCTGTAACAATTTCTATAGTTATTCCCACAATACCTAAATTTTACAGTTGTAAGAGGAATACAGTAATACGTTTTACAGAATGTCACAAACAAATAATTGTGTTTGTTTTAAAATTACAGTTCTAATGAGGTTCTATCACATAAATGGTTAAAATTAACTGATTACTATATAATAAATTTCATCCAATAATGCATTAGTAATAATTTTATACATGTTTTTGAACTAAAAGCAGGAGTGAAACTGTTTTAATATAACAAGAATAATTCCATTGTCGCTGTTGTGGACACTAGGTTTTACATTACATTAATTAGGATATTGGGGAATTAAAATATATTTTCAGTATTCACTATTTGTAAATCGACATTTATTGACGAATTGGTGGCCGAATCTGAAAATATACATTACTGTATACTTATACCGCACATTGGTAACATTTTAAGCGAATGAGGTTTTTTTTTAAATAACCGTTTATATATTTCAGTCGTTAATATCTGTAACTGGTTTCTGCATAACGTGTTTGAACAATAATTAACTTAATAGTATTAATTCTGATTATGATTGTTGTAAATAAACGTTCGGTGGGTTATATATTGACAAACGTGATTTCATAGGTTTGGATACGATATAGGCTTAAACCAACGATTTTATAACACTTTATTTAGGCCTATAGATTTTGGAATGTTAAATCTATTTTCAGTAAGTAATAAAACGAAATATATTGTAGAGTACAGACACAAGTGTAACTTATATATAAATAAAAGTTACTGTAAAATCCCGTATAGGAATATTGTTAGATCTTGAAAACTACTAGTTATTGTAGGATATAGGAACATTATTTGGTCAATTTAGGAGTTTTGTATATAAGAATTTTCGAAAGAAATAATGCTGTATCAGGTTTTTATCAATGTACTTTGTGAGTTGTTAGAATATAAACATGGCTGATATAAATTAATATTTCAGAATAAAATAATGACCAATATTTCCATATTAATGTTCTTGCTAGCATCAAATGCGTCTATTAGTTCAGGTTATGGTTAGGTTAAGTGACATTCTCTTAAAGATGTAGTAAAACCTAAAATTTACCATCGTGAAAGTTTGAAATGAATGAATATTTTACACTTCGTACTTTTACCATTAAAAGTTGGTAAATCTTGGGTATTACTAGTATTCGGGATTTTACATGAGTGATAGGAAAAATGGAAAAGTATTGAGCCGGCTGGGTTTTGGAATCAACAACCGACGGTGGGAGTCGTTATCTTATTTAGACCTAAATTAGTGCCCAACTCTACTAAATTAGACAATTAAGGCCTACATGAAATTTTAACAAGTTGAAAATACATTTGAGGAGAATCAAGCTCTTTTTAAACATCATAATACAAATAGTTAATAAATGCTTGGTTCTCGTATCGTTGTACTTTAGTATTAGCTTTTACTTTCGTTTATATCTTTAAATTAATCGAAAATATCAACGCAAGTAAATGATAATGCATGTATAATTCCTAACAATATTGTGTATGGAGTTTTAAAGTATAAAGTATTGTTATTAATAAATGACAATTTTTTAAAAAGTTACTATTTTTTTTTTAATCTCTATAAAAGCTAAAGTCACTAAATGTATAAACTGCTTTATTTATATTTTTTATTTGGTTTCGTAGTTTAACGTAGTAAATACTGAAATGTCTACGCCGTGACAAATACAAATTGAGTTAAACAGTTTTGTAAAGATAACCAGACCGTCAAAGTTAAATAAGCAGCCTCAAGCAAGACGATTTAGAAAGATTTAGTTCCCCTCGAGCTTTACGTTTCAAATTAAAGTTACATTCCCGTTTAGTTTGGTCTTTATCCCCATCCAACGACTGATGTACTGCAATTAGGGGACTTAATTACATTCTCATTTCATTTTAGTAATCCCTGTTAATTGCGAACTTAGCTTGGTGCCAGTGTATCGACTATTTAACTATTTATTAGGCACACACACATCCGTCCAATTTTTTCATTTTTCTTTCCAAAAAAGTTTTTTTGAACGGACGAAAAAAGTAAATTTCAGATACATTTTCTTTTGGAAAATGAAAATATTTTCTTTTCACCCTTTTTACTTAAATTATATTTATTTAAGTTTAAAGGCAGTAAGCTGGAATGACTATTATAGTTACCAATGTTACGATTGTGTATGTGTGCAAGATTAATTTTGAAATAATAAAGGTAGAGCATATAGGAAGTTCATGACTTCATGTGAATAGTATCTGGTACGCAAAGTACTTTCTAACAGGTCATAAAGAGATTTCAACGCCTAACTCTCGTTAACACAGGAAAAATAAATTAAATTAGTTAAAACTAAGAAGAAAACATATTTATCGTTGGTGCTGGAACCAATGGCATACTATTGACCAAGTCACTTGTTTAGAGTAGGCCTACATCTGTTCTCAAAGAAGGTGAAACAATGTGTGAGCCTCCTACCAGGGTGAAAAGATGTATTTACTGAATCTGACTTCCTGTTATATGAGGAAAATATGGTAATTAGCTTTTAGAGCAAATACATGTCCCTCATATTACTGAGTGATGTTACTGAGGATACATGTAGGCACCCTTCTCAAAAATAATCTTATCTGTACTGCGAGATTTATATTACAGCTTTCCAAGGAAAATGTTATGATTTAGACTTGCCATATGAATGTGATACACTGAGATAATTACTCTTTTGGAAAATCCAAAGCCGATCTGAAAACTGTGAAACGAGTTTCTGAAGGTTTCGAATCGACACGGGACTTAAATTACGATGTCGTCTTTACCCCATCTTGTTCAAGATATATTGAAAGAGAGTTTTAAAACTTTGCTTTTACATCCAAGAAAAAGCTAAAATAATGTTATAAAAAAAAACATTTAAATGCCTATTGAAAAAAGAAATATATAAATCAAATTTTTAAATCCATACTGTGTTACTATTAACGACAAAATTGCAAACACAGAAAATACGAAAATTATAGACAAAATTATTCAATGCCCAACTATAAGAAAGTATGCGACATTCGAAATATATAAATAAAGTATTAATAACAAATTATAATGAACATATACAAATACCGTCCGAACGTCATACTATATTCAATGTCTATAACGTTTAAGAAACAAGATAACCATGCCAATAATGTAGAATTTTGGTAACGTTTGGTTGTTCTAAATTATCGAATATTGAATCATCTACGTTATTCATTTCCGATTATGTTGAAAGTGTTTGACATCTTAAAGCTTTAAATAATAAAACATATTCGGTAGTTCTTGTACCTATACATCATCAGATGGTTTGATTACTATACTAGAAAAAATATTTTATAATTTACACACACACACACAACACACACACACACACACACACACACACACACACACACACACACACACACACAAACACCCACACTTAGACACACACACACAGACAAACACACCCACACACACACACACACACACACACACACACACACACACACACACACACACACACACACACACACACACACACACACATACACACACACACACACACACACACACACACACACACATATCTCCCTCTCTCTCTCTCTCTCTCTCTCTCTCTCTCTCTCTCTCTCTCTTGACATACACAAATATATATATATATATATATGAATTGTAAATTCAATTATAATTCTTGTATTTGTATTTTGACGTAGTTCTTTATATATATATATATATATATATATATATATATATATATATATATATATGTATGTGTGTGTGTGTGTGTGTGTCAATATAGTACTCAATTTGTAATTAGAATTTTTATTGGTTTATATTCGTTTAGTAATTTACATACAATAACGATTCAAGAATATTTATTTGATCATTTGCTTATCATCAATTTAACATATTGATACCAAAAACCTTGTACACCATGAACACCTAAGCCACAATACATAAAATTTAGAAATGATTAATCCTTGGCGAATATCTTGGTAATATAAATTCGTTTAATATGAATAAAGCCTTGAAGCGAATAAAATAGTTTCAATGTAATATATAAACGGTGAATATGTATGACTATATATCTATATACTCGTACATTATTTATAGAGTTTCTATATTCTGGTACACCTATGTATATTTATACTGTTACTGTATATACTACATGTCGGTATCCTCAAAGATCTTTATCCCTGTAAAAATCACCCCTAAAAAAAATCGAGTCCTAATCAGACAAAAAACAGACATAAAATCGCTATTAACATCTTCAATAAAACGTGAAGGCCTTTTTTGCGTTTTAACGAGAAACAAGAAATGCTTAAATGGATAAGATCGCGATTGGCTCTTAGAAACACTTGGTTATGGACGCCAAAATATCCTAGTTTTTTAGTTTAGGCCTAGCGTTCAAGTTGTTATCCCTAAAATAAAAGGGCAAACAATTTATTTTTTTTACGCCAATTTAGTAACAAAAAAAGTTCTCTGTTATTCCATAAAGGACATGAAATTTCTCTAAAACGTCTTATTAATAAAATAATAATTTCAGACTGCAAAAAATATTTTCATTATTATTACTGACTATATTCCAATAAGTATTTAACAAAAATTCCAAACTAGTAAGAAAATAAAAATAATTACAACATCTCACAATCTTCTGCATATATTGCATACATAGCCTACATAGCTTCACACAGTAGTTTTACGCTGGCCACAATGACATGGGGCAGTTTAGGTAAGTTATTAAAAAGTGTTCCTTTTTTAAGAACTGTTTTAAAATGCCACTTGCACAAAGCACTTTGGCAAACAAAACATATTTAATAACATCTTGAAAAATATATTTTTCCAAAGGAAGCAGAATTACGAACAGGTTAACTTGCAACTTACAATGAGGTCGTGTGTGTTTGTGTTGGCTACGATACAGAACACGTGAAAATGTTCTACCGCTTTTTCATTGCTGCCTTGTAGTTTTACACTAATTGGATTGTGTCCCTCTGAAAGTGTATACCCTTTCTATGTCGAATCAATGTAATTATTTGGTAGAAAGGCTCATGCTGGAGTAAGGTGTTTTAAACTTTTTATTTAATAAAATCTGTTTATATACTTATGAGCTTTCCATGGAAATACCTTTATTCACCCTTTGGTATTACGCTAAAAAAGTGTTTAGATACAAATATGTTATTTTAGGTTTTATATTTGTTGTAATCATTGCATAAAATATTGTCAGTATTGCTCACTTGGAGGTAAAATCAATCGTTTTTTAAAATTTCAAATGTAGTTTAAAGATTAACTGCGCAGAATTCAACAAAATCCGTTGAAGTGCAAACATCTGTTCACAAGCTATCTTCTGCAGACAGGTGGATTGGTGACGGTAGTTGTTCGAATGTCTGCATCCGGCACGTTCGTATCCTCTGTAATGATATTTCCCAATATAAATGAAACATGAAATGTTGGACGAAGCACCCGTAAGGACGGTAAGCGTAGTACATGAGTTCGGTTAGGTCAGAAACGATTTGTTTGAAAAATAGTTCCTACACTTTCTTTCGGTTACAAAGCCTTCCAAAGACGATAAAATTAAGTTGATATTGTATACTCTACTCACATCCCCTTTACAGAAATGTCATTGGTTATGCCTCAGAGAATGATGTTTCGATCTTTTGTTGACCCCCACACTCAATTACAAAATTTCACCCCTTTGATGAGGCATTTATGTTTCCGTTTAAGAGATTATCTGACCAATCTAAAAAAAATCGTTTGTCTAACCACCCTAGTAGAACAAATGGATAAATGCAGGTAGCTGAAGATTTCAATGAAGCATACGCACGTGCTTCAGTAAAATAAGCGGTTATTGGGTTGAAAAAAATTTAAGTCTTTCCGTAAAATTCAAATGTATTTGGCTTATAAGATGTTTTGGCGAATCCTGGTTTAAATCCCACAAATATACCTAATCTCTTTAACCAACCTCCAGCAACCAAGCAGGATGTTTTTGTTGATCAATCAGAAACTTTGTTAAAGTCTCGAGAAAATATGTCACGAAGGTTTTGTTGATTAATTAAAATACCTCTTCAAAGTTTCAATAAATACATTACATTTTGTTTCTTGGTCAATTTAAATATGTCGGTAAAGTTTCTAGGAAATACATTACGTAGGATTTGTGTATGGAAGTGGTGCAGATGATTTTGATTAAAAACTGGTGTCACTAACTTGACACCAGAATAAAAAAATGTATCTTTAACTACATAAAATAGTTCTACCAACCTAGTACTATCAATGAGGACAGTATAGTTCACGATAAAAATAAAGAGATTCGATTTACTCTTGCTCTCAAAGTTTGTTGGTAGTTGTACAACTGGAGTAGCCACGAATCCAGAAGACATGAAATTTATAATGCAATATTTAACTACTGATTGACCAGTTACGTGATGACATTTTCCTAATTTATAAGTTTAGGTTGCGGATAGAACAAGGGATTGGTTAGCTACATTTATGGCCCTGACGGATGTAATAAACGATAAAGAAGGTTTCGTTTATTTTATATAGTAAAAGATGTATTGACATGCGTCTACTAGGAACCGCAAGGGGCACATGTCAGTGAAAAACTGGGAACGTTCTAGAAACATTGGGTAATTTCATTCCAAACTCTATGACTAAACAAGTCAACTTATTCCCTTGACCAAAAATTTTCTCTATCTCCTAAGAAATGAAATCTTTACCATTCTCCAATCAAACGTTTAATGTACTCTAAATAAGTACAAAATATGAATTTCTTATAAATTCATTTCTTGACTTTTTGATTTTATTTACTTACAATAGAGTCTAACAATGGGTTTGAGTTTTGGTGTGTATGTGTGTGTGTGTGTGTGTGTGTGTGTGTGTGTGTGTGTGTGTGTGTGTGTGTGTGTGTGTGTGTGTGTGTGTGAGTAAGAGAGGGAGAGACACAGACAGGGAGGGAGGGAGGTAGTTAGAAAGAAAGAATCTTACTCTACACACACACGCGCGCGCGCGCGCGCGCGTACACACATACACAAACACACACACACACTCACACATATATATATATATATTAATATCAATAAATTAATTACTGTATCAATACGATGAAGTTGGCCTACAAATATCACATTCCTTGCAAGTAAAATGTCAACCTCGCGTATATACTGGAGGAAAAGCTCGTGGGTTTGAAGCATTCTGGAATTCGGAACACGCAAGACTCTAACAGCCAATTTGAGGTGAAAGATATAATACGATGATAACATTAGCTAGGGTTGCATGCAATCCCGGGGGTGTTTACTGATAAAACCTGAAACTCTTACAACGTGAATGTAGGCTGGCGTTCTCACATGTTCTAGATTGTTTTGATGGCGTGTAAATTATTAACTGCTTTCCGTTTGAAGAGAAACAATGACCTTTGTCTTTAATTCGATTGAGTTTTTCTCCTATGTATATTTAGGTTATTATTTTGTTGAAGACAATTCACTAGCAAAACTCCTTAAATATTGCAATATTTTAAAAAAATTTGGGATAATCGTTATGAGCATATAAGAAATATGCATGACCACACAATGTATGTATTAATAAATTATTCTTATTGTAATATGATTTCGTAAAACCATATTGCCATCATTTAGTAATAAAACTTACTTATGTGTTTTGTAATTATAAAGAGGTTTTCTAGAAATTACTATTGAATAGTTTTAAATATTCTGTATTGATTGACATTTATCTCCTTGATTTAAATTGAAATATACAACAAGTAACAAATAATAATAATTAATCACTGCATTATTAACAAATTCAGAAAAAAACATTAAAAGAGAGAAAAAGTAAAGAGATCATTGAAACTAAAGATATAATTTTCATTATATTCTTGAAGGGTAATATAGATTTTATTACTAAATGATGGCAACATGGTTTCCGAAATTATTATTTATTGTTTTCTAGAATAAGAAAACTTTATAGTTAGTTAAAATGTGTACCTCTACGTATTTCTGAAATAAACCTTACAGATTCATATGATCATACCGATTATCCCAATATTTTAAAAATGTGCATATTTTACTTTATGTTGTTAGTGAATAGTTTTAGTTATACAAATATTTATAAAATAAACGCAAAACGTGAGAACTATTCAGATACAACTTATGCATGAATAAACATGAACCATTTATTTTACTGCGATTGATATGAGGTGATGTGTGATTTTCTCTAAGAGAACTACTAGCTAATCCTTTTACGTATTTATCCATGCATGACTCTTATTTGATTCGTATTCATTTTATAAGGGGTTTATTATCTATTTAAATCAAATATTGAAGTGTAATCAAATTCTCTAAATGTTAAAGTTTAGAACAATACGTATGGGAACATGATCTGTATGGGCTTCCTAATCTGTAAGGTCATATGAATCTAAATAGCCATGTTTATCTGTATGAGTGTATGCATTTTTATGAGACTTTTTAACCATATAAATAAAATAAAAACATTTTATATTTATAATTTATATTCAAGGAATTGATAAAATAAATAAATTATTATTATGTGCTTTTCATTCTTCTGTGATTACATTCAAATCTTGTAATTAGTAAAATACGGTATAAATCTTACAAAAAACGTTATAAATGAGCTATTATGAGCTCAATAATAACATTTATGAGCTCTATAATGAGCTATTATTTTATCCCAATAACACAGTGTTATTGCATTGACATGCAGTTGCAAACAGTGTTCAACGTCCCAAGTCCCTAAGACATCTGGAAGTTTAAATCAGATTGCAAAATGTATACTTTACAACAAAGCGAGATAATAGAGACGTGCCGAAACTCTGTAGTTTAGTTACATCTTGTAACGTTAAAATCCCTGGATGGGATGACGTAATCATGCTAATGCTTTTCGTAGGATAAAGGTATTATTGTGAATAGTAAATAAATTAGTTCTAAAACTATATTATCACTTGAGTCACATCACAGATCCAAATCTAGGTCATATGTTCATATTGAAATATGATGAAGATATTATATTTTTTAATAACAATATATGCAATGTAATAATTATATATGTAATGTAATACAAAATCGACTTTACTAGACGTAAAGCGTTATTCATATGCTTGTAAGCATTAATTCTCCAATGTGTAATGTTACCGGTTCGTACCTCATGCACCACAGATAGACATACACACTGTGAACAAAACAAAGTTTACAGGATACTCGTTGATTAAACATTCAAAAACCTCAATAGGATACTGTTTTTTAATAATTTTATTAAAGACGTTTAAAAAGGAAAAACATAGTCATAAGGAAATAAATACCCAGGTTTGCCCCTTTAAAATCCAAAATCAAACGAAAATCCGTTTTCAGACATTACAACACAAAAACAAAATCTTCCTAAAATGTGTGTCTCTCAAAAATGCATTTAATGTATGAAACCCTGTCTGTAGAAGACCTCTTTTCTCTCTCTCTCTCTCTCTCTCTCTCTCTCTCTCTCTCTCTCTCTCTCTCTCTCTCCCTCTCTCCCTCCCACTATCTCTCTCTCTCTCAGTCTATCTATCTGTCTTTATATATATATATTTAAATATCTAAAATATTTAAAACTTCGTGTCTGTGTTATGCTCACGAATGTTTTGATATTTGTGCGAAGTATTATTTTTGGTGTCCTACTATAAACAATTCTTAACATATATATTTTATTGCACTACAACTTTTAAAGTGCACGTATTATCTTACAGCTTCAATTTAAATAAATACGAAACAAACAGAAGAGCGGTATTATTGTATTTGTGGTTATAAATACAACAACTACAGCCAAGGAATAATACAAAATAATTGTGAGTTTAAGGGATATTTAAAGTAGAGTCCTAACACATTCAGGTACTGTATGTAGGCGCCTAAAGTCTAGTACCTTAAGTAGGCATACAGATATTATAGGGAGATGTATTCATGGAGTCTATGTTAGGTAAAATTAGGAAGAACATTAGGTGACATAACACCAGGGGTAAATTACGATAAGGCGTAGACAATTACATTTGCTTAAAGTGGAGCTGCAGAGTGCAAGCCCTAGCCGAAGATGTATTTTAAAATCTTATTTACTGAACATAGTTCTTTATACATCTTCAACATAAAAGGCAAAGATTACATTCTGCCAGACGTAATCGTGCAACAAGGTAGGCTACTTTATGGACTTTTCTTTACCTTGAACTAAAAATAGGTCTCTTTAAACATTTATTAATGTCTTGATATAACAACAATGACAGACGTTCAGAGACAAAGATATGTAACAGTTGTTATTGGCGAAGAGAATTATGAGCGGATGAAGCTGATAATTCTAGTTTCCTCTGCCCCATAAATTCACCATTATCTGCAACAGTTACGTTCCTTAATGCATTTCTGATATGAGCTGCCATCAACTCGTGCGCTATTTACAACACCTCAACGTTTTTCATTATTTCAGTTTTTCTCTAAGCGTTATCTATGGTTTATTTATGATGAAATAGTATAATAGTTGTAATAAATTGTTTTGTGTATCTCTCTTTTTTGTGCTATTCAAAACCTGATTGTATATACATTTTACAAAACAATATTTTAACATCAAAAAATATTTATAGCATTCATTTTTTTTAATAAGTTATATAAGAGCAAAATCTGTGGTCAAAGTAACCCATTTCGAGTCGATTGCGGACATCCAAGTGGCCGTGAGGAGGATACTTGCGGACATCCCAGTCGAAGCGTGAAAAACGCGCTGGAATAGTTATATAACTGCCCAAGGGGACTACTTTGAAGGAGCAGAGTTGTAGAATAATTTTTAAATATACGGTTCTTATGGAATCAATCTCATTACCTAATTGTCACTCTTCGTAAGTCGTCCAGTATCGATTATTATGCATAATTAAATATAGACTACACATTGGCTACACAAATAAAGCCCACATATAAAAAGACATTTATCTATTCGTGAGCTACAAACTTTAAAATATATACAAAAGATATGGGCTTAATTATTCATTAACGTACTCCTATTTAAAATCATAATTAATTTTTCAATACTCATCTCAATGTGAAAATGGTCATTTTCAGTGAGTAAAACTATACGAACTATATATTAACTAAAATCGATGCAATAATACTCACTATGATAAAGACTTTCAAGTGATGAAATAGGTGTTTGACTATTATTATTATTTAATCACTTTAACATTATTATTAATAACTATTCTTTATTTTTTATATTTGCTCGTAAGCCAGTTTCACGTGTTCGTATAGAGAAATTTAATAATATCAACACAAATAAAATATAACAATAATTACATTATAACTTTGAACATTTTGGTTATCAATATGTAACTCATATGTTATTAATAATTATTCTAACGAGATCAGTGTAAAGTATTGAAATTTAAAAAAAATAATGTGGATATATTTGTGTCTTAAATTTGATTATATCTATCTCCAATCGTTTTAACAACTACAATAACCATTAAAATTAATACTACGTCAAAGGAATCTAAATCATTTACATGTAACCACAATTTGGTTAAAATTGAGTCAGTATTTCCCGTCGTTTAGTCTCGCATTCAGCTCGTCTTTGTAGAATAACCCTGTTTACACAAAACATGGTAAAAGACATGATTAATTAACTATAAAACCAGTGACTTCAATGCACTTAAATAAAATTATACTGTTTTTTTTTTAAATTGGTAAGACTGACGCACAAGGGAATCAGACTGAGAACTACCGATTATTTCAAAAGCAAACATTATCTCTCACAGGTTAAAGAAAATACTGAAATATTTCTAAATGTAAAGTTCAGGTAAGAAAGAGAAAATCAAGATGATTTCATGAGGAACAAAGTTAAATTATACGGGTATGAAATGAATCTAGATGTAGAATTAACAATAACAATCGATCTCTATTTTCAATTGGTTCATTTACTATGTATTTTCAATACCGTGTTTAACAATGATAATTTATTCAAATTCATTCGAGTATTAAATATATGAATTGGCTGGTTTATATGTCGACTTCTTATTATTTCTATCTTTACAATCATTTAAAAAGTGGTAAGTATATTACACAAATGGCTAGTATATTAGTTTATAATTATTTAAAATCTCTACTTTAGTCATATATATTAACTTCTGATTGTTATTCAGTGCGATTTTATGTTAGATATCACCAAGACGATCCTTATTAGATTATCGAAAGCATTGCGAGTCACATCCTAGGAATTGAAGCTAGAGGTTTTAGGGTTGTGGAATATGTAAAATAATCATGCCACACCGGGCTTCATAAAAATGTGTTTATAATTTATTGTTTGGATAAATAAATTTCGCTTAATAGATTTGTTTGCAAATTCGCTATTTAATTTCACATATTTTATGAATACCGCCAAGTATCCTAATCAGACTCGACTCCCACCCCCAGCCTATAAAGCTCGTGAAGCCAGAAACCGAAAGTCTAGCTTGGAGATTTTAATGAACCCCCATCATCGTGGAAAGTCGTGAGATGTTAGATAGAACTATGAAAATTTGAAAATTGTCAAAATCCGTATTAATTTGTTTTCAAAAACATATTAGAAATAATTTCTAGGAACATTAATGAATGATATAGGCTATCTAATATTTACATGACTTTGTTTTTTAATTTTTCTGAAATATTCACACAATACGATTCAAAGTTGTATTGAAGAGTAAACTAACTTTATGCGAATAATCTTTATCTATTTATTGATATTATTTATATCTTTTAATAATTTCTTTAGGAATTCCATTTCTTTATTTTTTTAAAGTTTTAATTTTATTACTTTTGACCTATTCAATTTATTTGTAGAGTTTCAATATATTTGATGTATGTATGATTACGTAAAATGTAAGATATAAGTATTTAGAAAGTGTAGTAATGGTGTACTAATCTAAGGAGGCTGTTTGTGTAAAATATTTAAATAAAATATTCAATAAATAATAAGTACGTATTTAGTAAATATAATAATAAAATCCTAAAGTCGTAATAGAATTAAATTATTAACGTTATAAATCCCAACTTATGTACATCTCAGTCACACCTTCAGCAGTATTTTTTAAACCTCGAGAAGAAATACTTTGTACTTCTGAAGATGATTACCTTTAAGAATTAATTTATAATTTTTTTTTAAATTCTTATTTATTGTATAGTTACGGTATGTCCCATGGCTGCTCAAGAAAGTAGTAATTATTGTAAATAGTTTAATTGTGTAATTTTCTATTACTTAAAATATTTATAGGCTGTCTACCTACTTAGACACAATAAATTTCTTTGGCATTGAACAGCATGGAAATTATTGATTGGTTATGAATGTGTACAATATTGTGTGTACAAAACCGATGAGATCCAACGATTTGAGAAGGGTGCATGATAGAAAAATACGTTTAAATATTTTGTGTGTAAAGACCGATCTTTTACTTATAATTTAGAAAAAGAAAAAAAAATGGTAAAACGTATCTAAGCATTTTCAATTTCAAAAATTGTTTTGAAAATACATAAGTTATTATTTTCGTAACAATACATTATTTTACTGGGATTCAACAGAATTTAAATAGATTAATACATTAATTCACTAATCAAAGGGATTTAATAATAACCACTTCCCTTAAAAATATTCAATAAAGAATGCAACATAGCCTTCGTTGCATTATTGTTTTTTACAACATAAAGTATAACATAAAATCAGCTGATATATGAAATCATATGTTATCATTAAACTCACTTTGAGATGACTCATAACGTAACCTGATGGAATTTATACTGACGCTGTTTTTCTGACGGAAACCATACTGATGAGAAATTGTCTCTTTATGTATATCCAATAACTTCCTGAAGACTTCGCTATAAACCTTTTCACTTCAACAATCTAAAGATTGTCTCAACGCAAACGAAAATGCTTCCGAGAAAAACGTTTTTGTGTTTTAAGGCTTGGAGGAAGTTAAAGCAAATATTATCTTTTAGCTTTGAAGAAGGAAAACTGTTTGTTAGGGTAGATGAATATGGTCTGAAAATAGGGTATCGGCAAATACAATCATCTCTATACGAGCTTTACTGAAGCAATAAAAAGAACATACCAGCGACCCAGGAATATAATATAACCTACACACTCACACACCCACACACAAATACACACACACACACACACACACACACACCCACACACAAACACACACACACACACACACAAACACACACACACTCACATACACACACACACACACACACACTCACACACACACACACACACACACACACATACACACACACACACACACACACACACACACACACACACACACACACACACACACACACTCACTCAAACACACACCTGGTATTACGCATTGTGTATATAATTTGAACTATTAAACTAAGCGATTTCAGGATATGTTTATACATTTATCGATCTTAATAAATGATATAAAAGTTCAAACATTTCATATTTAAGGATGTAAATCGTAAGTAAACGGATCTGTACAAGGACGTATCCTGTACGGAATCTGTCATGGTTTGATGAGTTCAATACATAAAGGTTGGCCAACCTGACCTTTCTTGGGCTCGTACATAAATCATCGTTCATCAATCCATACAGAACCCTGTCAAACCAAAATCTATAATACTAAGCTACTAGCACTATCTTTACATTATATACGTCAGTCCTCGAAGTTTAATATTCAACGGTCGTTAATATAAAGATACGTAAGAATTGTCAGATAAGAACTTAATATTAATAATAAAATTTTAGCGTAGTTCTATATTGATTTGACTTTCTATTTAATGTTTTTATACGTTTACTAGTTATCTTTCATAAGAGCTGGAAGCAAAACAAAAATTATTGATTATCTATCTTTCTTAAATTATTTTTCCTATATCTCCCTTGTTTCCTTATTATTCAATATCCCACCCCTAATAATCAGCAATTATGCTATTGGTATTTTTCATACTACCATTTATATACGTCTAGCACTTGGATTAGTTTAGGTTAATGTTCGAAATTCCCCCTTTATTCGAATAGCACTTTACGTGTTAGTCAATTGTTCCTAATCATCTCATGCCCGAGTAAACTTAAGATAGGCTATGTTGCTCATAATACCACATACATTCATGTAGTACTTGGATGAGGTTAGGTTATTGTTCATAATCCTCTCACGGACGAGTAATCTTAGGATAGGCTATGTTGCTCATAATACCACATACATTCATGTAGTACTTGGATGAGGTTAGGTTATTGTTCATAATCCTCTCAGGTCCGAGTAATCTTAGGATAGGCTATGTTGCTGATAATAACACCGACATTCATGTAGTACTAAGAGGAGGTTTGGTTATTGTTCATAATCTTCTCTCGGCCGAGTAATCTTAGGATAGGCTATGTTGCTGATAATAACACCCACATTCATGTAGTACTAAGAGGAGGTTAAGTTATTGTTCATAATCCTCTCACGGCCGAGTAATCTTAGGATAGGCTATGTTGCTGATAATAACACCGACATTCATGTAGTACTAAGAGGAGGTTTGGTTATTGTTCATAATCCTTAGTCGTTACTTATTCAAGTGTCCTTTTCCTTCTACGCTAAAGAGAGCATAAATTGTAAATAACTAGGTACTTTTTCTCAACATTTATACTTCCTACACATAACTATCACATTGTAATGTCACATACACTCCCCTCCATAAGTCATACTATCAGTATTACGTCACACTAAAGGATAGAGAAAATATTAAAATATCTTTTAAGAAAATGAACTATATGTTTATTAAATTATGCATGAAGTATAATTTCATTACAACATCTATATAATAAATAGGAAACTAATTATATTTGTAATTATGTAGCATCCTTTATGAATACAAGAATAATATATTCGTGCTAGATTATAAAATATTCACTTTATGAAGCGAAATAATAAATAAATATTGCAACTTTACAAAGTAATGTAACGGAATCTATCCAACAGAATGCTAAGTAGGTTAATAAAATGACGTGATAAATAGTCCCCGAAGTAACTTAGTCCCTCGCGTAATGTATAAATGCAAATTGGCGTTTGTATGAATACGCTATACTATGGCTGGATCCAAGGCGAACTTCGCGAGCTCCATATGTTACCCGAACTTTAAACTTACCCGAAAGTATTGTCAAGTAGGGCATAAGGAATGTGATGCTGCTGAAACTAGTTGAAAGACGTTCCACGGCATCGCTGAAGTTCTAAGGAACAAAAACATTTTTTGTGTATAAGTTATTTAAATTATATTACCTCAATTCATATGAAAAAACGTTACTTCATGTGTAGAAGAGAAAATATGATGTAATAAAATAAAAAATATATTACCGTACGTATCCACAAGTATAATATAAATAATGATAATTTTTAAACATAATTGTATTACTGTACTTAGAAAAAGATATTTTATATTGTATAAAAACATTCTTATTTATAGACTAGAGGGGGCACACATTGTATTATACGGGATTTAATCAGGGGCAAGATTATTATCTGAAGATGATAAAACGAGGAGAAAGAATCAGACACGTTTCGCTAAAATTTAAAAGCGGAAAAGCCTTTTACTCTCCTAGAATCCCTGAAAGATATCCAATCACCACATTGTCTCCTGATTTTTTAAACTGACTTTGTAAAGGTTCCTTGTTATCAGCTACACTGTAGGAATATGTGTCCACCTACGTTTTGTTCGTTCAACGTTGCATAGATTTCTGTTTATTCCACTAAATAAAATTAATTTTAAATTCGGTTTAATTCCACGTCAAATTAAAATGAGGCCAGTGTTAAAAATGTGAGGAATATTTACTCTGTAAATATATGATTAATACGAAATAAGTAACCCTGTGTCATTGTATGGCGCGACTTGTTAAATGAGCCATTACGTAGATTTCATGACATGTTTTAAAAGTTAATTATTCACTCATAATAGAGAAGTAAAAGTTATAAAAGAAGAACTTTTAAAATAATTTTGTTCGTTATTCAAAATAAAGTTGGATGAATAAAATCAACTCGAGTGGAGAGTACAGCTTGATAAACGATCAAACTACTTACACACTGCGAATATTAACACTAAGTGCATTCTGTTCGTGAAACTATAAACCATATCGTTTTCCTTTCCTCAATATCCTAATAAATATTCTATTTGCTCCAGTATTGTTTTGTATTTTAAAACAACCTGTGGTTTAGATTTGTAAATAGAAAATATATTATAAAACATGTTTGGTGAAGTATTTTAGTTATTTTTGTTGAACAATTTGCAAAACTATTATAATAATAACAAGCACTTATAAATCTCAATTCTCACTAATTGTATCATTATGTTTAGCATTAAGCTACTTTCCATATTTTGTGAGAATTGAGCTATTTAGGTTTTTCTTCTTAGTGAGAAATCGTACATATTAAAGTATTAGGAGACTGATTTGAATGTTAAACATCGGACTAATGTGCCAGACAGAAACATTGCCCCAGAGATTTATCCACCCAGAAAGGGCGAGAGCCAGTTTCAAGTAAGCCACCATTCCCAACGACGCAATACCTTTTCCCAGAGAATACATGAATCTAGTTTTTTGTTTAAATGTAAACTGCCCTTCCTTGTCTACAAAGGTTGACATTACTTTAATATCCGTAAAAAGAGAGCCTACTTATACTTGCTGGTAGCACTCTTGTGAAAACATGCTCCTCTATACCATATGAAAGGGGTTCAAATCCCTACCAGAACACTTAAGAAAATCCCTATATAATAACCGTAGATAAGTATCATACATACTAATCACGTAACAATAAATGGAGGTATTATTAAAAAATTGTCGAATAATTTCTTTCTAGTATATCGGTATGTTTCTATGGTTCCCGTCAGCAACCTGTCAGCATTTACATATTCAATGCCTATTTCATAAGAAAACAGCGAGCGGGCAAAATTACGTATCAGTAACAAAGATTTGTCGTTTGGTTATGCATGTATGATTGCAAATTTATCCGTTCCGTGTCACTCTTTCCTGATTCATTTAGCTGTAAAGCGCAAGCTTAGCTTTGGGATGATTTTATACAAGCTACATAAATAAAAAATATTATATGGAAAATAAAACACAAAAGCTAAATAAAATTAAAATTCAAAAACAGACTAAAAATAACAATAGATAATTTAGAAGAGAAATTAGCATTACTGTCCCAGACGTTTTGCATAAATGCCCCAGAAAACTTCTAAATATTCGAAACGGTGATGTTTTCACAAAAAGTAGTATAATTTTGTTATCTACTCTTCACGAGAAATGCAAATTGAGCTGGCAATATGTAGAGTTTGTGCTTGTAAAAATTCCATTTTCATAACCAAATATATATGCCTTTATATTTAGTGATTACACTTAGCAAAAAACCACTATTTGTATCAGATACGTTTCGTACTAAATCAGTGCATTGTTCAATGCTGTGCGTCACGGACAATACTGTTGTTCACGTATGTTGTATTGTTGTGAGTCTGTGGTGTATTGGTGTTCTGTGGTCTCAATTTGTTTATAGACTAGCTGTTAATTATATTTTAAAATATAGTGTTTGATTATGAGTGTGTTTTGTCGGTTGGATTGTGTTATGGATGGGTTTAGTGGTGTTGTATATATTCATAGTTTTCTGTCTAGTTTGTAACTTTTTGATAAAAATTAATAATTTATATATTAGTGTAAATGTGTAGCGTGTACTGCATGTGAATGGTGAAATTAGATTTGAGTTTTATGCTATTATAGAAAAGGTCTGCTAAAAACTATCACTAATTAGTAGATTTTTGACAAGTGATATTAATAAATATAATTGTTTAAAATATTCAAGACTAACATGATTTGTGTGTGTGTGTGTGTGTGTGTGTGTGTGACCATGCTCGTGAGTTTCAAGGATTGACGTAAATGAGGTTAAAGTAAATATATTAAAGGGTTGCCTATTTAAGTGTTTCTCTCTGTAATTAGATGTTTTTTTCATGACAAAACATAATCGAATACAACGTTTTCAAATACAGGTTTTGTTGATTAACCCGCTCACTGGTTACTGCAACTGTCCATTAGCTACACGCAATCATTCAGAGATATTAGAGATCATGTGTTAAACCGCCATAAAAGTTGATGAATAAGGAAGTCGTGAAGTCCGTCGATCTGGCATGATTCTCAGTCCTCGACGGGTAAATCCAGAATAACACGTACGTAGCACGAAGTGACGTGCATGTTCTGATGGTCTCATTTGTAGCAGGCGCATGTTATTTTTCAAACAGTTTTCTTTAAGCTATACCTGGGTAAACATTGCGTTCTATATATCTGTATAGAGATGTTAGAAATATTACAACTAAACCTAATACATTTTTTGAAGTATAAATAAAGGTTTGTCAAATAACATCATAAGTCCTAACTGCAAACAGCGTAGCCCAGAGCCGATTGATAAACTTCAAACGGGCATAATATATAAGAGGCTGTTGGAGCCAGCGTGATCCAACACTAATTTTTTTAATAAATTAGTTTAATAAAAAATAGGTATGGAATCATGTACTTCTTACTATGGTCGTAGTCTAACTACAGTTAAGCTCGTTTTTGGAGATAGCAGCACTGAAAAGAATTGGACCAACTAATTTTAGCTTAAATGCTGTTTTAGTTTCGAGTAGGCTGCAGAAAAAGATTATGCCATTCCTAACATAACCTCACTAACAGGGAATTTCCAGCGTAATACTCTTTCTAATCTATATTAATTATATCCTAGACCCAAAGGTTCCTGCATGATATTTTGTGGGTTTTTTTTCTGGCAGAGTTCTTAAAAATTGTTTCATTGTCTAATGAACAATTATATTTGCGTTTAATTCTATAGAAATTTTCGAGTACTGACGATTATTGTGCATGTTTTTTGGGAAGACGAGGCAGCACAATGACGGAGAGTTGATTAAACAGGCATTGCAATGTGGTATACAGCCAGATACTAATTTACAGTTTCTAATTGTTACTCAAGTTGCAATATCCAGACAGTATTATTAGCTGTAATTTATTTAGTATTTGTAATTTTCACCACGGCATTGTGTAAGTGCGCTACTAACCTTTATTTGGATTAGAACTAAGTGAAAGATGTCATTATATGAAACTATCACTTACCATCGTTTTCCTTAGGCGACACATTTTTGGTTATTTGAAGAATCGTTTGGTATTCTCTAGGTAGTGGAATAATATGCTACATTAACAAGAGTTTTTAATAGCTAGTTATAGATTTAGCGGAATGAGAAAAATAAGCTAAGTTAAGCTAAGCGGGTATAACACAAGCAGATAGCTAGAAGATGCGAACTGGAAACTAAAAGTAAAAATTAGAACTAGCCTGAAGAAGGAAATATTATAATTCTATAAAGTGGAGATGGAAAATTGGTGTAAAGGTGAAAGACATTACTTACACCGACCATCTCACTTACCTGCGGTGTAGAGAGAACGATTTAAATGTTAGAAAAGGCATGAAATTACGGAATGCGGACCTGAAATATGTACAAAAAAATAAGACAACATGATTATGTATAAAATTACTTGAATAGTTATAAAAACCTCATGTGAAGTGTTGAGGAGCTTTATATCCTTACCTTAACTGATTCTCTCCTTCCCTAGCCTTACTTCCTTTCCCATTTCCCTACAAGAGAAGTTGAATGAAAAATCGCCTATTTATAACGCCAATAGAAGGTACGACAACCCAAACATGCTATTATTCCCCCTTTTAACTAAATATTACCCTATAATGGCACAAAACTGTGGAGCTTATCGATATTTTGTTCTACCCAATTAAAACATACTCAACTTATAAAGGACTGGTAAATATGAACAGCCTTCTGGGAAGTTGTGACCCATGATATAATTCAACTGCAACCAATGCAAGTAATGCTGGTTGACACAGATTTTATGGTTTTCAAGTTATTTTTAATAATTGCGTAAAAGAAGCTCGTAAAACTGACAGATGTACGGTCTTTGTATAATTTATGTATTAAAACGTAGAGTTAACAACTAAAAGGATCAGATACGCCAAAAAAATTACCCTAGTTCTGACGCTCTAAACAGAAGATCATTATTATTCCCTATTAAATTACAACTACAGTACACCTACAGAGTGTAAGGTTAAATGGGATTGGTAAGAGACACAAACGTGGAATAACTTGATAATACATTGGCAGATGTCCTCCGTCTAATGGGCTCAAATTGAATAAAGTACGCCAAGAAAGAGGACACTTCAATCGTTACCCGAATGGAATACATTAGTAAATGTGTGTGCTCTCGTGTTTGTGTAACTCTATTGGTGCGCTACTGTATATATATATATATATGTGTGTGTGTGTGTGTGTGTGTGTGTGTGTGTGTGTGTGTGTATGTGTGTGTGTGTGTGAGCGCGCGCGCGTGTGTGCGTGTGTGTGTGTGTGTGTGTTTGTGTTTATGCGAGTGTGTGTGTGTTCTGTGTGTTCGTGTTTGTGTGAGTGTGTGTGAATGTGTGTGTTTGTGAGTGTGAGTGTATTTGTGTGAGTGTGAGGGGGAGGACTGGATTATGTGTATGTATGTGTGTGTGTGTGTGTGCGTGTGAATTGAAAATGTTTTTCCCCCCAAAACGAACATCCCTATTCGAAATTGAAATAACGAACTTTTAGGCTAAGGCGTATATATTGTGATTGAACAGAGTATAAAATCATACCGAAGTGATATTGAATCGAGGAATTCCATAGTAGCGTAAACTAATGATTGCAATGTCCATCTTAGATTATAATAGATATGCCGACATCAGGAAACCATTGTCTCTGTACTGTCATTCTGCTGTCAACTTGACTAAAATGATATCGATCGACAAATGCTTGACAAGTTATTGACACAATAATACATTCCTGGTCGTTCCAACTAACAACGTGTAATCACCTTTTACACATACTCTCCTTCTGACGATTTATAACTCTTTCCTTCTTTATGAGTTTATTTTGTATTTATTTGAGTTTATCTTTCAATTCCTTCTTCTAGTAGTTTACACTCTCTATATACGTATATCTCTTTAAAATTTTTAATCATTGATAAAATACTTATTATTTTATTACTCAAGTTCAAATACGTTTTCTTAAAAATTTAGCTTACGGCACTTGATGGTAATACAGTTTATTCAAAAATAATTCAATAAATATATTGGATTTAAGTTTCAGTTTTATATGGGAGAAAACACTTTAATTAAAGAGGGAAGCTATGCATTATAGTTATTTCGTCCTACTTGCCTTGATGTAAGTGGTAACATATGGTTACATAAATTACTTAATTTATGTTATAGGTTATATGCTAGAACTGCTGTTTCAATCTGTGGATTATGTTACTTTATTTATAATATTTATAGTTATTAATAATAATAGTACATTGTAAATAATTAACTTATGTATCAATTGACTTCAAAAAGTGTTGTTTATTTTACTTAATAACACGTAGGGAATACTCCAGGCTGGCATTATAAACCTTTTATTTTAATCCTCATAACTAACATAATATTCTCCATAAGTGATATTAACTACAATCAAAACCAACACTCAAATGTTACAACCCATAGTATCCTACCAATTGTATTAAAGCGTAGGTAATGATTGTGTTTATATATATATATATATATATATATATATATATATATATATATATATATATATATATATATATATTTAAATGTTTGTGTTTGTTTATATATGTATGTATGAGTCGTATGCAATACTAAACCACTGATCCTATCGCTATGAACTTTTGTGAAATTCTTGAGTACACTCCTGGGATGGTTTGTGGCATATTACGCCTTTGGGGTGTAGCCAGAGGAGCACGGGAGACACGTGACCCTAAATCAAATAATTCTAGTTGAAAAATTTTAACCTAATAAACGGCGTTAGGTTTTTTAACCAAATAGCTTCCTGATGACATAATTTTTTTAACATGTATTTTTTAAGTCCCAAAATAACAAAAAAATATGATTTTCTGTCTTATCCTATCCTAAGACATTTCATTTAATTTATTCCGAATTTTGGCTGCTATGTAACACTCAACAAATGAAAATTACTTTTCAACTCATTTCAAAGCCATTTCTGTACAATATTGCCTCTCAAAAAACGAACAATAGATGCGTTTTTTTGTACAATGTACATAACATATTGTACATCCGACCGCACGTTAATAAGTAACATTCAATCAAGAGATTTTATTGTCACGCTTTTCTCGGTCGACTACCATAGGTTCAACTATTATTATGTTAATAAAATACCATATTAGGTTTGGCTAATGTGTAACTCATTGTTAATTCACTTTTAAGTCGTAAGTAGTTCGCCGGGTCTAGTCAGACATAAATTTAAATATACATAGCTAATTGTGTTAACTGATACGGTGCTCACGATGCTCACGGTGATACGGTTCTCACTAGATTTTGGACCTGAATTCACCTGAATCGAATCAATTCAAATTTAACTTCGACAATTCCCTCTACTGTGGTCTTCAGAGAAGTCCACCTCTCGTAAAGCTGGAGCAGTTTATAATGATTCCCTTATAAGGCTTGGTTCTACGCCCGCGTAACCCGTTTCATGCTAAACGTTTGTACACGTCTACGAGAATCATGAAATACACCGAACGATCTAGCTATCGCCTATAATTCTGAAAAATATCATGTTTGTGAAAAACCTATTTGTTATGTGTTACTAGAATAATTACAATGAAAATATTAGAAACAACCATAATATCACAGTAATAATCAACATAACAGCTAACACAAGTGACTTAAGATAAAACCTGTATAATGTGCATTTGGATGACCATGTGATCATCATCAGATGTTCTTTTACAAAATTACAATCTATCAAACAAGGAGTTAGAAACTAGAGTGACTAAGAATATTAGGTCTTGAGCAGGAATCATTTCCTAACTTGAGCAGTAGGCCTAAGTGTAACACTTTTTTATGTAAAGAGATCTTACACAGTAATGTGTCGTGTGCAATTCTAATTTTATCTTTAAACTTTTAAATTTGTCAAAACTTAGAAACATCCATATTGGGTTTTAATATTTATTAAACATACTCTTTTTTGTTGTTTATTGTGTTGTTGAAAAAAATGTCTTTTCTGACTGTAAAATTCAAACGTCTCTAATGTTTTATTATAACACTAAGAATGATATCAATCCAAAAAACTTCGCCACTGTAAAGAAATTTAATTAAAGCCCCTACCCCTCTTCGTCCTGAAATTTATGACGCATAAAGGCAGTGACATATTTGGTAAAAACTCTATTATAAGATAGCAGTCGAGAAATGTTTAGAATTTACGAGTACAATAACTTGTCTTAAAAAATTCACTTTATGCCATACCATTGACAGTTCTTACAAAGGTACAGCAAACGATTTATTAACCAACGGCACGCAAAGTTAATCTTGCGTTATTAATCATTACAAAAACATTTCATTCGTTCTAAGATTTATTATGTCATCAGTGGAGTTAATTAAAACTTTAATTTAATAAATGAGCTAATTCTGTACACTTACTAGCAAGACTGTTACTTGTTTTTGTAGCGTCAAGTTTTAGTGTTACTCTACATTCAAGAGTCTATTGTTATAAACATCATTATTGTCTGTATAAACATTGTTGCTTTTAATAAATGCTGTCCATTTAACATTATTGCTTTAAACACCATTGTAGGTAATTGTTGTCATCAATTACATAACACACATACGTACAAATCCATTAAATAAATAAATATAATCGCTTCCTTAAATTGATGCGTATAAAACTATACGTATTTTTACTTTTACAGTAACCAATGTGCAGGTAAAATAATATATATTACGTTTTCCATGCAACACGTCATTTCGTAGGGACGTGACGATTCTAGGCCGTTGACGTAAACAGTAGGTATAATATGTAGCTAAATACGAAGAGTCTATTCTTTACCATGGTCTTTATTAATTTAATAGATAATGTTCTACCCTTAGCTTTATAATTCTCGTAAGAGCACCGAAAGTTTAGTGAAATTATTGTGTAATGGAGAAATTTTTACCAATAAATATTGGATTTTTCCATTCAGTTTCTAAGCTCAAGAGGAAGTACATTATCAACAAGCTATGCCTTTAAAAAAATATCTTTACAAGTGTTTTACTAGGTCGGAGTTTTTGTATTTTAAAAGCAACCAGACAGTAATATCGTCTATGAGAGATGGGAAACGTTTGTGAATATAGACAGGGTTGAACCAGGGAATTGAACCCCCTATCCTCTGTCGAGGATATAAAGGATATCAAGAGATCGTGGGGGAGAGTGTAAAGGAGCTTCACGTGATTTTTTTGTATTTTAAAAGCAACCAGACAATAATATCGACAACGTGAGATGGGGAAAGATTGTGAATAAAGATAGGGTAGAATTAGAGACTTGAACACCTCTGTAAAGGATATAAAGGATATCATGAGACCGTGGGGGAGAGTGTAAAGGACCTTCACGTGCATAGAGGATTTCACGCTAATCACCTCCTCTATCGAGGTTATGCAATGGTATTTACCCTTCTTCCAAGAAGAAGACTAAAGAAGTATAGTTTTGGAGTTACATATATATGGCAAAAGAAAGAACATAAGATACTCTGTTCCTGGGAATTTGAAGGGATTAAGGTATAACTTGTAAACCTACACTCAAATAGGGTAGAAAGTATGGTACCCCCAACCGACAACTCAGAGGGCTTCATTTTAATTATTGATCACTGTTTTATTTACCAATAAAACGGTTGCTATTCACAGTTATGAGTCTCTCCGTTATAATTACCGGCTCCCTTCCATTCCATAAACGCCTTTGCACTTTTTCGCAACACACTCCTATACAACACGCTGTTATCCGTTTATAACATGTTGTTACTTCATCTTTCGAGTCATGGTAAATAATGTTATCTCTGTGTACTGATTATGCACGTTTGACATTTGTATTCAAAACGCATCAATCATTATCAGAAGATAAGGAAATTGCGGTGCATAAATTATACAGATTACCGGATGAAACTCCCAAAACACTTTGAATGTGCAGCAAATCGACGCGACTCATGCATATTCAATCGCTAACAAAACATGACATGATTAGAGGATTAACATTCGCTTTAACGTGTTTGCAGTTAATTATTTTTGGGTAGATATTTTATTAACTTTGGATAATCTGAAATAAATAAAATTTAATTGATAAAAATTCATGGTAATACGTAACGTTTTAAATATTTCCAAAATTGTCTCTATTAGACACAACTGTTTTCTGGTAATTTTTTTTCATAAGACGCGTAATAGTAATTTTGCAAAAGTTAATCTATATTACTGTGGAATATTAAGCAATATTACAAAAATTATACACTAAGAAGCACTGGCAGTAACGCAATACAGGATACACAGATATAGAAGAAGAAAGCTTATAATGATGGAGACGCTCCTTTAGTGATTAAAGGAAAATAAATATGATATTCTCATGAGCGACACAAAATTATAATACACTTGTTTTATTTAGAGCATAGTAGAAACTATGGAGATTTGGGCAACATAAAAAATAATTATTTCTTTAAGAGGAGAGTGTCACTTTTCTGATAAAAAAAATTAATTTCTTTTTGGTTTTATATTGTTCTTCATTTTATTCAGTTTTAGAATATATATAATTTTATATACATATGAGATATAGAAATAACATAAAAATAACAAAAATAATCCAGAGGTTGTGTTCCAACACGAATTTGTGTGCGATCGTGAGACAAGCTAAGGGTTAAATACACCAAGTATCTAAGGGATTGGGACTCTAAGGGATATTCATCTGTACTAGAAAGTAAGCCTTATGGTGATAACATACATATTGTTAAATTGTAATGTGTCGGACATGTGCAAAAGCGCATGGAGACGCGTCCGAGAAAGCTGTAAAAAGAGTAGAACAACTTAGTGACAACAAAAGTGTAGGAAGCGCAGGTATAACGGACGCTAGAATAGACCAGCTACAAAGATAATATGGGTCAACCATCAGTAATAACATCACAGATGTTGATAACATGAAGCAAGCTATCTGGGCTATGTATATTTACACTCTATCAACTGGTAAAAAGCCTCAGCCTCAGTTATGCCCGAAGGGAATGTATTCTTGGTGTGGCTATAATAAATCTTTAGAGCTAAAAACTATTTATGAGCACAAAAATTCTTTAGCTGAGTCTATCATGTTAGCTATAAAGCCCACACAACGAAACCTCACCAAAATTGAGCTTCTTACGCGTTGCTTGCACGCAAGACCCAAAACCCTTAAGAGAGCTTCAATAGTTATATTTGGCGAAAGGTAAAAATTACTGGTTTTGTAGGCCTAAAAACTCTTTATTTAAACTCTGAAGTAAGTGATGCTGTGATAGCATTCAATGAAAGCGTAATCGCTGAAGCAAATGCTTCATTTAGAACAGACATAAAGCGTGGGAATTTCACGGTAGAGGCTCTTAAACAAATTGATAATATCAGAATACAAAAACGTTATAAAGAGACCCAGGAAGGCAACAAGAAGTTGAGAATCACGAGACAAATATTTAGAAGGAAGAGGGAAGATGAAGATATGGGGGACTACTGTCCAGGATGATTTTAAAGTAAGAAAGGTACTGTATTTGTTTAACTTGCGTTTTCCGAAAACTATGTTTTTTAAAGATTAGGTACCAATAACTCTAGAAGCGTAAGAGCTAAAGACCTGACTTTTTTGTGTGTACTAGCAACATCATTATTTAAATAATACCCTAACAAAAAATATTGTATTTTGTTTCATTTAAGGCCCGCAAAAAAATTGTATATACTCTGAACATGTGCCAAAATAAACGACAAATTTAATTACTTTAAAGAAAATTAAAATAAATCTTGTATAAGGATATTTTTAGAGTATTGTGTTTCCATAGTAATAATATTAATAATAATAATTGATTAAAAATTTCATTAGGATACCTTTAATCGTTTTAGAGATAATTGTACCTAACTGAACACCCAAACTCCCATTTCATTGACATGGCAGAGTGAAAGCATAAACTCTCCCCTTAAAAGAAAAATATGAATTCGCCTAAGAATTAAGTAAACGGGTTCTTTCAGACACACTGAATCCAGCAAATAATATGAACAGAGATTCAAATAAAAAATAAGTGTTTAAGAACGTGGTTTATTACTGAACAAAAAATATTGTAAACTTAAAACTGCCAAACAAGCAGGTAAATTTAATACAATTGACATAATATTTTCCAAGAAGCCCATGGTGATTTTACCGTAGCTACTAAGCCCCGGGTAACGCCCCTTAACCCAACTTCAGATAAGCTCTATTTCAGTTACCTCTTTATATTTACCATATCAAACCTCACCCCCCGCAGAGCCCTTGAATTGGATGGCATATCCAACCACGCACTCAAGATAGTCTCTCTCTCTCCCCATACTGATGTCTATCACTAACCTTTTTAACGGAATCATGCGAACACGCCACTACCCTACTTAATGGAAGGGAGCAAAAGTAGTCCTGTTCCTTTAAACCCAGAAAAAGTGTTCTTCTTCCCCAAAACTACAGGCCTATATCACTCCTACCCAACATCTCGAAGGTCTTTGAGAGGCTACTCAACGATAGGCTGCTACAATACATAGCCCCTACTATACGCAGTGAGCAATACGGCTTCCGCAGAGGCCATTCCACAACCCTACAATTAACCAACATGGTCAACTCCCTTGTAGATAGCTTCAAAACCAAAAGTCACAACATCGCTGTATTCCTGGATATCAGCAAAGCGTTTGACAGGGTATGACATGAGGGCCTCCTGTACAAACTGGCGAACAGTCCCGTACCTCCATGCTATGTACACCTTATTCATTCATACCTCGTCAACAGGTGGTTTCAGGCGTCCGTCGAAGATATTCTTTCCACGCGACGTCCGATCGAGTCTGGAGTGCCTCAAGGCTCAGTTCTGGGGCCGTTATTGTATCTTGTATACACCAATGACGTCCCCCTATACCCATCTGTCCGACTGCGACTCTTTTCTGACGACTCCATGTTTCAGTATCGCACTCTTAATATTAACTTTGGAGTTCGATACATGCAGAGACAATTAGACCTTCTCCAACCGTGGCTTCGGAAGTGGAGAATCGCAGTCAACACGTTCACAGTCAGAAAACTGATGCCGTTCGTTTCAGTAACAATCGGGCTTGTCCTGTCGCAACACTCCTTCTCAACAACAGTCCCATAGCATGGAAAACTACAGTACAGTATCTAGGGGTGACGCTTGACAACAAGCTCACCTTTCAGCCCCATCTCCGACGTGCCATCGGAAAGGCTATTGGTGCCCGTCAAAAGCTTTTCTCTGTCATCCGCGGAGCTGGGAACCCTATCCCAATGTTCGTCAGGCTGATGGTGCACAAAATGTACATCAGACTCATCATCACCTGCGCAGCCACCGCTTGGTACTCCCTTCTGAGCGATGTACCAAAGAGGAAGCTGCACTCTTTCCAAAACGTCACGCTCACGGGACTTTCCAAATAGTCGCGGGACTTAATGTCCCATCCCTAGATGATTTCATTATACAACTAACTACATCATTTAGAGATCGAGCAGAACGCTCCTCCCATCCGCATCTGACGGCAATAGTCACAGATCCGGCAACGCTTCCGACGCACAGAAATCTACCCCTGTGCTTCGTCTACGAGCCCCCATGAAGGTCCAAAATCTAAAATCCACATGTCGCTAAAATCCAAGCCAAAACAAATCAGTCCAATGAACAGCAAAGCAAATCATACAAAGCTCAAATCACCAAACAACCCTGCACAAAATTTACAGGTAAATGACCTCATGAATGCCTATAAAGCAATTAGTCAATCAAAATTCTCAGAAAAACTACTATAAAGTCAATGTAATACTAATCACACTGCTGTAAATGAGATTTCAGAAACGGCATATCACCGGTGCTAAACATGACAGCTTCGCCAAACAAGCCAAGGACTCTTTATATTTGCAATATAGATTACCTTAGACGCTCGTGGTAGAATTTCCTTTTATACGCCAGGTGTCTTCAAGAATTGAGCAAGATTTCTCCCAGCATGTCTACATCTCTTACATTTCTAGTTGTAGTCAAAACCAAGAAACTCTTTAATTATCAACCAATATTTTTATTTAATTCATATTTAACAAAAAAAACATTTCCATAGAAATTTGTACTTTAGATCTTGGTCGTATTGTTTGCACTTTAACCAGCGAAATGGCATCGTACGCTGACATTTTCATGACATTTGGTAGTATCTTGGACGCATGTGTTATTAGTTTTATTTTTCACCTTTTGCCTTATGTCGATTCATAAACTGACGATATTTGTAATTACAAATGACATTTCAACACAAACCTAACACTTTATTTGTTTCAGTTTTATTTATTGTGATACAAAGGAAATGCATTATGTGCATGTTGTTTTCTCTATAATCATAAAAAATAAGACAAGTTTGAGTATATTTTTCTATTCTTTCAGGAAAGATCTGAAATATAAAACACAACTGAAAGTTTGCTACTTGGAATAGTTCTATGTTCGCGTAGATCACTTGAGGGACATAAGAACTTGGCACCACCTACACCTTTTCATCCTACTCTTATCCAATCTGTTCTGCCACTCGTAATTCATCTACTTCCCTAACTTACCCTTGCAACTGTTAACCCTAGTATTCTCACTACTTTGCATCTTCCTCTTTTCTTTGTGTTCTTCCTAACGATACCGAGCGTACCTCATCGGGTACCGTCTCGCAGTCATACATGCTACCTTCCATGAGACTTTACCACCATTAGCAAAACCAATCACGAATCTTTCAAATAATGATTACACGAACATACACTCCATATATTCAAAACTGTAACCATTTACCTTCTCATAATTCATCCACTTTATCGCAATATACTGAAATGCACTGTTCTCTTGTATTACTTTTATAAAAGTACAAAATACTGCATCACACATGATTTATCCGAAAGTTTTTGACACTAATAAATTAATGAGTTTACAGTTTTAGTAGGTTACTGTTAGTCGAAGGGTATCAATTATAAATATATGATGTAAGAAACCTAAGTATATTATTATAAACAACAGTTATACAACTAGTAATTCTATTTATGTACATACATTAACCAGGAACTAAGTTATTTTTTTTATTGATAATAATAACATTATCGTCATAATTAAATTTTTATTTTTATTGTAATTAAATTCCTGTAATTATTGTTCTTATAGTTTCTAAAGTTTTTAATTACTTTAGGTTTTTGTAAGACAGGAAGTAATATCATTAGGAGGTATATAATAAGTAAAAATCCATACAAAAATAATACTATTACAGATATATATACACGATATTTATAAATAATATTATTACATATTGCATAAAAAATCAACAATTATTATTTATATTTTTATATTATTTTACAATTTTACGACTTACTTGAACCACTATTTAAATCTAAATAGTTAGAAAAAAATAATACCAAATATTTGTAAATAGATGTAAGTAGTATATTAATAAATTTTCAATTGTGTACCTAAATTTTAATTTTGCCTTTTTTAGCCATAGCAGGTCTATGGTTATATTTTTTTCAATAAAAGAACTCACCATTCTAAACTTATTTACAAACTCATCGAAAGTAGAAAAATCAGTAGAATATAAGAAATTTAGTGTTTGTGTATAGTAGATACCGGGTGAAAATAGAGGTCAAATCTTGCAGGACGATGACTTATTGTTAAATATACACATTTGTTATGTATTTGAATAATTTACACAGTCTGCTAAGTATTCTATTCTCTATAGGACTGTACTTCTAAATTAAAGATTTTAGTTCAAACAGCATCAGTGCCCAAGAATACCTGTGCGAATTTTCAGTACGTGGGTTGACTAATACTGGGAAAATGCATCATCCAGAATACCCCGCGTTTGGTGATGAGGCACCTTGTTTGGTGAATAATGGTATCGATAGCACATAATGGAACATGAGTCTAACCGATGTGACTGTATTTTATAACCGTTGTAAAAACAGTGTTATAAAAAGGTAGATGGCAGAACAAAGAGATCATTTGTTACTATAAATAGGGTAAAATACAGGATCACTTGGGGAGGAAACGGAGTCTAAAATTATACCTTTTCCATACAGAGGTGGAGAGAAAACCCTACAAGCAGCGTGAGCTTCAGACAAGAGGCCAACGCGTATGCGAAGTGCTGGAGGAACATCCTTGTCTTGTGCAGGGTCCTTGTTGTAGCCTGTCTGTCGTAAGACAAGTTAATGGTATCAAAACCTTGTTTTAATATTTTAATCCCTGTAACTTATCAAAAAGTAGGCACAAATGTCATGCATCGGTACTTGAGACTTGTATATTGCTTTTCAATCTCAAACTTTAGAAAGAGAGAGAAAGAGAGACAGAGAGAGAGAGAGAGAGGGTAGATAATGAGAAAGAATACCGAAAGGTAGTATGTCTCAGAATTAGAGTGGGAGAGAGAGATAGAGAATAAAGAGGAAGAGTAGAGAGAGATAGTGTGTGTCAGTGAAAGAGAGAGAGAAGAGAGAATTAAACTAATGCATCATAACTTAGTTGTGCTGCCAGAACGAAAACTACCAACAAGCTAACGGCTTTCATTGATGAGATCGTAATGGTTTGGATCGCTACATTTTCCACACAGGTTTCTCCCTCAAAGCAAACAACTACGCACGAAAGGTGGAAAAGGAAGGGCAGTGTGAATTTAGTTTTCTGATTTGAGATTGCCTTCACTTACTCATATTTTTTTGTGGCGCTGCGATGTGACTAATTATGGCACTAAATCCACATAAACTCCAAGCACAAAAATATAGTTTCAACTTTTTTAGGAATTAGGAATTGATTGACTGAAATGGGGTTTCTCACATAAATGGGGTTTGATTATCGTTGAAAATCCCTCCACGGCCACATATTTTCAATGCCGCCGAACAGGCCTAAATATAGAAAATCTATTACTTGACATCTTTGCATGTTGCTATCTTGGCATCTTTTCAACATTTCTTAATATTTTGCCTTTAGGTTTTTCACTCCTATCAAATTATTTCCGCCCTGAGCCACCCTTATGAGAGAATACTATAAACTTATAGTTTTTAATAAAATTTTTAAAAAATAATAATTTTTCCGCCATTTTTCCTTTTGTGCCCCGACACTAGCTTGTGCTAGAACGCTGTTAATGACACAGGTTTTAGAAATATCTTGCTCTATTTCGTAATATTCTATTATATCTCAGAATCTTGATCAATTTCATGTGCATATTTAGTACAAAACATTACATATTTTTTTACATTAAATTTATTTTAAAAAGTAAAATTTTGTTTCATTCTATGAAGGATCGTTATTATAAAATATGTGCTATTCGTTTTGTAGTTTTAAGGCAATAAGAAGGTTAGATAAGGTTAGGTTATATCTACTCGTTATCGGCTTCAAAAACTAGGAAGCTATTGGGAAACTGATTGTGGTAGGAGTATAGAGCTAGCTTATATTATATAAGAGGGATGATAGGAGAGGAAAGAGTCGCTTTCTTGAATAATACCTACTCTCTATCGGATTCATAAATAGAAGTCTGCTGGTCCTATTTTCCCTTGGGATTATGCTTCGCACCTAGCGAGTGCGTAGTGAACAGGGTGTACAGAACTTATGAATAAGCGATTATTTTCAATAGAAAACCCCTCAAACACCGACAGCACAGCAGATGTTTTCTCAATTGTAAAGTCCACCCCATTGGTAGAAACGCGAACTAGAGTGGATCAGGCTCATTCAGCCTCTATTCCCGTCCTGACCTGATTTTATGGTTGAGTGGGAAATATTGTTGAAGGGGTTCTACATTAAAAGCATAATTATATTAGATTGAATTTTATTATTTCGGCTTCACATTTCCTGCGTAGATAAACTATCCTGCGTATCGTGTTTATATATGGAACAACGTTCTGTATCACTAGACCAAGTGCCAAAAATATTTTTTCTAGATATTGCTCTTTTTTTAATAAAATGCGCTGTTTAAAAATCAGTTTGTATCTTTATTTGTGTGTGTAACAACCTGATGGTAGAATAGTGTGAGGACTTTTGGTACTATAGTGTCAATGTTTTACCACCGGAAAGTGATTGTATTTTCATGTTCAAGAAATGGTGTTAGGACTAGTGATGCATAACGACGTCCATATTGAAAACAATACCAAGCATAACGTCTTCGAAACATTATAAAGATAGTAAGATCTGCATGGCTCAGAGATATAAACGGTAAGTAAACGTACGGAACACAAAATAGGTGACAAGAAAATAACGTTTTCAAGAAAATAAACACACTAACGTTAAGAAGTAAAGTACGATATGAAAATGTAAAGAAAAAATATACCATTAATTTAAATAAACCTTGTAAATGAAACTACATAGATATAGAAATATGCAAATATAGAATAAGACACAAACGCCCCTGAGATATTGAAAATGGAATCAAAACAAAAGAATAAAAAGAAGTATGCTATTTAAACAAACAACAATAACAAATGGTGATATAAAAGAAATTCCAATGAGAGAGACAATCAATATATAACAAAAGGAAATAACGAAAGTGAAGTGTTACACGAAGGGGCGAGTTAGTCAAGGAATGAGAGTAATTTCTTTGTTTTTATGGAGGTTTAAAATATTTAAATATTAAGATGTTCAAGTGACACAAAGATACAAAGACACAAATCTTCAGATAGTATTTAAAATTAAAATTTTAAGATGAAAAACGTATCGAATCTAAGTTTAAAAGAGTTTTATATTATTTCAAAATAATAAAAAGTATTGTGTAAAAAACCCAATACCACAAAATTAATCAAAGATAATTAATATTGCAAGCTACCTAAGAATAAACCCGTCTACTGTAATATTGAATTTGGAGTCTCTGCTGATGTTTGTTATGTTAGGTAACTCGTAGAAATTGTTATAGTTGTGGTACTTGGGGTTTTTTCAAATATTTTTATTGAAATATCACTATGCTCTTGATATTGTAAGAGGATAATACATGTACTGGAAAATAAATAACAAAATGTAACTTCATAAAATCAAATATTTTTTAAATTGGCTAAACAAATGTAATGTGCTTTGCCGCAGTTATAATTTTGTTCAACATTCCTCGTTTTAAAATGGCACAAGGACAATGTTAGAGCTTAATTGCTTCCATGCTTTCAGAGATTGTTTTCATAAAACACAAATGTTTTCAGCTGTATAGACTATTGTAATATGTCTTGCGGCGAAATGCAATATAAACTCTTTTTTTATTACAGGAAAACATGGCATTTAACTATTTGCCTTTTGCATTTCATGAACATTGTTCACATTGTAGAATCGCATTTCTTCAAAGAAATTGACAATCGATTTCGCTCTAGTCATGTGGCGCAAATCTAATAATCGATCTTTCGTCTAACTCTCGACATCCAATCGAGCTGAAAATTTGCATCGTCGTCTATATACAAATGTAATAACGGAACATATGATTAAAATAATTTAAGGCGAATAAAGAAGTTTAATCAACAAAACGGAATCGAGAGTCTGTACCAAATTTCTTGTATATACGCTATAAACTCTTTAAGTTGAAAATTATAAGAAATTTAACACAAGCATCTTGAAAGCATTTACTAGGCCTCAGGGTTGCTTTATAGCCATAAACAATGCAATGTTCTGAAATACAAATTAATTGTTTTATGACTTTTAGATAAATTGGAAGAGGATTGATTTTTAAAACTTGTATCAAAGTTAGCTCTCGTTATCTTAAAAAAATCGTTGTAATTCAATGGGGATTCTCAAACTGTAAGTTTTAAAAACGTTATTGTTCCTACATAAAAATATAGGTATATATTTGTTAATGTATGTTTCAGAGCTCTCTCTCTCTCTCTCTCTCTCTCTCTCTCTCTCTCTCTCTCTCTCTCTCTATTAATATATATATATGGTGAATAGTTACTATCTGGAGTACATCCGTTCATTCATAAATTCGCAGTTCCGACGTTTCGCTAGAATCTCATCCAGCATTGACGAGGTGAACCCAACTACAGTAGAAGAGCGAAACGTCGGAACTGCGAATTTATGGACTGCAGAATGAACGGATGTACTCCAGATAGTAACTATTCATCATATTTTTCCATCCGTGAAGGAATACGTATATATATATATATATATATATATATATATATATATATGTGTGTGTGTGTGTGTGTGTGTGTGTTTTAAAAAGATTTGGTTTGGAGGCTCAAGTTTTACTTTAAAGTTTCAGTGATTTCGTCAATACTGAAAAGGAGTGAGATGTGATGAATGGGCAAAGTAAATTGCTCACGGAAAGAGAACGCAGAAAGTAGTTTCGTGCGAAGGGTATCGGAGGCAGCGGCTTAAGGTAATCGATTAGGCGCAGACATCGCTGGCATTTCAATTATCCTAAAATAAAAACAATTCAACACGAAACGCTCTTAAGTCTCGTTGGAATAGCTTACTAATTATTGAAGCTAAGAGTGATGCCAACGAATAGAGTAAATTTTACTTTTATATTCCGTATAGTAAATCACACTTCAAAAGTGTAAGACCTTAACGCCGTTATACATGGTATGAGAGGCTGAATAATAAGTAGGGGAAGAGGAGGCATAACTGCGTTAAACTTGGAGATAGGAATTTTGGCTCAGGTGCGCATAATTGTAATCGGGAAATAGACTTTCACTAAGACGGAGCTGGGAGTCGGCTCGGAATAAGGGGGGAGAGTCCTAGGTGTGGAGCGCAGGGGGAAAGTTGGCTAAGAATAAAATGGATAACATGCACTCGACACATCTCTAAGTTATATTAAGTCCTAACAGAGTCTCTAGCCGTCGGACCAATCACATAAGAATAAATCAAATTAAAAATGTATTACGTATGCCTTTGTGACTCATAACGTCATTTTACATTTTCCTGACACCATAGTTGGTCATATTTTGTTATATGGGTACTAAATGTTTGTATCCTATTATATAAGCAAGGATTTATTAGTGTAAAAATTTTTAAATTTAAAACATATTTTAAAATAAGGATGCGTTAGAGTAAAATAAAGTTAGTAATTAGGAGAAGTTGTTTTTTTTATTAGCAAAATATATTCAATTCATTTTATTAGTTCACACTCTTCCTATATACATCTTGTTAAGTTTTTAATCGTTAATAAAATACTTTTTATTTATAGATGAAATAATTCTTTTCTAAGCTTGTAGTGGATGACACTTGATGTTAATATGTTTTCTCAAATAATAATTCAATAAATATAATGAATTATTTTAGTTTTATTTGAAAGAAAACAAAATTTTAAAAGATATGTAAAATAGTTATTTCGTCTTATTTGGCTTAAAATAAATGATAACATATGATTTCATAGAAAAACAGATTTTATGATACAGGTTATGTGGTAGAACGACCGTTTTAACTCATAGGATATGCTACTTTATGTATTTAAATTGTAGAAATTAGTTATAAGGTCCTTGAAATATTTTGTTTGGTCAAGTAAAATTTGACTTTAAAATTGTTTTTGATTATTTTATTGCATTTTTGTTTTATTATATTTCTACTAACGTTTATATTTATTAAGTGTAATATATATATATATATATATATATATATATATATATATATATATATATATATTCATGAAATAAGGTTCCCTATGCTGCTAAGAAAGAATGCGACGTGCAAGGAGAAATGTGATAACACTGTCATACTTATCAAATCCCTCTCGCTCTCTCTCCCCCCTTCCCGCCTCTCTACATCGCTCTGTGCTGGACTATCCGTCTTCGAAGATGGAGCTCCCTATTGCTGTTACAGCCAGTTACGAAATTCATGCTGTGATACTTTTTTTAAATGCAAAATTGATTTTACCTATTGACATATATCGTCAGTTAACCGTAAGGTATGGGAAAAAGTACAGTAGACTCCCGATTATCCGTGGGCAGATTAACCGGTTTGCGGATTATCTGGGGTCGGCCGTTGTTTTACATATATCCGATTTTTATTCCAATCAGATTCATGTGTTTAAATTTCCAAACGGTGAACTACGACGTATATACATATAAGGCTTAATAGAAGTTACGTTGAAGGGAATAGATATGTACGTACTAATTTTTACATTGAAAGTTAAGCATCCCGACGCGGGCCAGCAAAATAAAAGGGGTGAGCAGACTCCTGTATATAAGAGACCATGACAAAATGCTTGGACGCCCGAAAACCTAATGTGTATCATAATATTGTAAACAAATATCAGGTAATCTTGGCTATAAATAGTCTAGGACGTGGCATATGCATTACCCATGTCTGTCATATAAATTATCGATCTTTATGACTTTCTGACACACGTGACTAAAGTAGACACTGGGCGACAAAATGGTTCTCAAGAAACGTAGATCGCAAATTAAAGCTAAATCAATGCTCACAAAAAAACAGACGAAAGTGACAGATTTTTTTGTTAAAAAGTGAAAGTATTATGTGTAAAGGAAATTACATATGTACATACATACTTACTCTTGTCGTATACTTATGTACGTATTGTAAATAGTTAGACATATAAATGTACATGTGATAATCCGTCAAATACATCGACATTTTAAATTATTTTGTCCTCTGAAGATTATTTGTGAATTGCATTAACAGGGGTCATTATGTGTGTAACTTATGGTATAATAATCGATTATAGATAGTTTTGCGTATTCTTTGTTCAAAGCGGATTATCCGGGGAATTCGTTATCCGGCGTTGCCGGGCCATCCTATTCCACGGATAATCGGGAGTTTACTGTATATATTTGTTCAACATGTTCGGAAATGCTGTAGAGAATTCAGTAAAGGCTGCACAAAAATTCATGATGAAGACTGGAGCGGAACGCCTTCAGTTTTAGAAGGAATTGTTGACTAAGTTAAACGAATATAGCTTGAAAATCGGAGGATTGATGTTATGGAACTTGCATTGAGACTTCCTGAGACTTCCAACAGCACAATTCATAATATTTTAACAAAACAAATTAGGCTGTCAGAAAGTGTGTATGGAGGGTATCGCAAATTGATACAGAAAAACACAAACCACAACGTGTCGAGTGTGCCCAGCGGTTTTGGCAACAATGTGAAGACAACAAAGATGAATTCTTGGATTCCATCGTTACAGGCGATGTAACATTGGCGTTTCACTTTACCCCTTGAAACCAAGCAGCAATCATGTGAATGGTGACACTCAGCTTCGCGGAAATGTAAACAAACACAGTCTGATGGGGAAGTCGTGGCAACTGTCTTTCGGGACTTTCTTCTTTTATTTGACTTTTCGCCTCATGGAACTATAGTTAACTCCGACAGATATTGCCACACTCAGACTAGCGATCCAGAACCTTCGGAACGGAAGATTGTCCAGCGGTGTTAGGATCATCCTTGACAAAGCTCTTCCTCATGTCGCACGTCAGACTCAATTACTGCTGGACTCTTGTGCCCTACTCCCACCCTCTACATTCCGGACCTACCTCCAAGTGATTAAGTCCATTATTCGAAAAATTAAAGGAATACTAAGGTGGCTTACACTTCAGTACCGATTATGAAGTTAAGGATGTGGTTACTTGATTCCTTAAGGGCTTAGCGGCTGAATTCTATAATATGAGCCTAGAAAAGTTGGAGCATCGTTTTCAAAAGTGTTTGGGCAGAAACGTTGATAATGTTGAAAAATAGAGTAAGTTTTAAGTTTTAAAACGATGTATTACATTAAGAACAAAAATAAAGCGGTCTATGTTTAAACATCATGGGAACCTTATTTTATGAATAACCCTCATTTATCGTATTGTGCTTGCGTATAACAATTGCCGGAATATCATTTCAAATAGAACAAAATTCAAAACAAAATGTAGACTTGAATGTATATCCTTCAAGTGGGGTAGTATACATATTCCTAACTTAACAGTAAATTCTACATCAGTAGAAACAGTATGAATATATTTTCTATTTGTGTCCAAAGAATCGTTAAAATCCCTTTGTCCTTGTTTACGTTTAAAACGATTTGAAACTTTCGTTGAAAACATAGCATCGATACTCGCTTCATTATTCACAAGCTCGTTGTAATATGTACTATTGTTTTTACTCGAATAGATGACAATATCGTGGTTGTCATGGATACCTTGAATACAACTGCAAATGAGAGCTGAGTAGAGTTTTGTTGTAACAACACAGAAAGCGTAATATTGTACGCTCAGGAACAATATATTTCCTGTAAACACAAGAAATTTATACATCAAACAGTGTTTTCAGAATCGCTACTGTGTTGGAAATAAACAACCAGTTCTCAGTTTAGAGCGATAGTGGAATTAAATTTTACAAAACTTTGGATACTGATAAGTTATGGGTATTATATTTTTGAGTATTTTTTCTCCCTTTCCCAACATTCCAATACTTTCGTCTATTGACGCGTTTCGGAATGACGCCATTTTCAAAACTTAAACGTACTCTGTTGATAAGAGTACAATTTAAGTGTTGAAAACTGAGGTATTCCGAAACTCGGTCACAGAAAATATTGTATTGTTAAGAAAGGCAGACAAAATACTCAAACATATAGAAATATTCATAACGGATGTGAAGATGAGTGTATCAAGACTTTTTGGTAATTGCTACGATCAGCGACCACCACTCCGATCAGCGAAATTATTTTTACTGATCAATTTGGCCTTGCTGAATAAGAGTATGAAGTTTTTTTTTACTGCAAACACATTACAAAAAAAAACCCAATCTAACCTGACCTGACCAGGTTTTCTTAAGTTAATTTGTGTTTGCAGTTGAAAATAACGTTAAAATAGTGTTCAGCGTAGTCAAATCTATCATGAAAAAAAATTCGCCGATCGGAGTGTCAGTAAGCACCAAGGTTAGGCCAGTTCAGGTTAGGTGAGGTTGTTTTTTTACGTAAATATGTGTTTGCAGTAAGAAAAAATTCAGATTCGTGTTCAACAAGGTTAAATTTATCAAAAAAAAAAATCGTCCGTCGGAGCGATTTATCTTACTATTATAATTACCGAATTATTTTTATGGTTATTGTTGGGTTATTTTTAATTTCGCTAATTCATTCCAGAGGCAGACACAATTAAGCTCCATTTTTATAATCTTTTAGAAAGATACGATTCGATAACACAAACATATGTTACAAATTAAACCTTTCAAACAGAAAATTACCACAATAATTCATATAATTAAAAAACTGAAACAAATGCGCCTGTCTCGTAATTGCTCTATAAATAATGCCAATATTGTCACCACTATTGCTTGTCCAATTGCGGCCTCCCATTCACTGCAGACCTTAAAAACATGTCGCAATGGTTAACCGACCATGTTTTTACACAAGATGAAGTATGTGTATAAGTATGTGTTATGCAAGGCTTATTGGGTTGGATGGCACAGAACCTAAATATTACGGTTATGGTCGTGTGTTTGTTTTCCGGTAGCGTCAAAGCATTTTGTCGACTTTAGGCGTTTTTCTAGCGATCCTCCCGTGAGAATAGGTACCTAGGGTAATTGATATAATGAAGGTTTTAAGTTTTGTACATGCCACAGAACTTATCTGGTTACCTAATGACCAAAGTAGAGGCACTCTCTCCAGTCACCCCTAACCGTCGTGATACCAAAAAAGAAGCAATTAATATGTATATGTGTCCTCGCGCGTGTAAATGTTTGTGTGTGTGTGTGTGTGTGTGTGTGTTTGACTATGTGTATCTGTGTGTGTATATATGTGTGTGTGTGTGTGTGTGTGTGTGTGTGTGTGTGTGTGTGTGTGTGTGTGTGTGTGTGTGTGTGTGTGTGTGTGTGTGTGTGAGTGTGTGTGTTTGAAGTCTCTGTGTGCCTTTGGTGTGTATTTGTGGGTGGGTTAAGTGTAGGTATGTGAGAGTGTGTGTGTGAGTGTATAGACGATAAGATGTTGAAAAAAACTGAAGGAATACAAATTACCATGTGAACATATCCAAACCCTTACAAAGGTCGACACTGAAGAGCCTTTTAAATTATGTAGGTAGGGTAGACTAAATTTATAATGGATGAAAAACTTATAAATTTTGGTAGATGAGGAAAATAGAATAGAGTCACAAATATTTTCACCTTAAAATGCAGAAAATCTACCAACAGATTTTAAATTTTATGCAAGGCAAATGACCAGAATTTAGTGCAAACAAAACGAGCTATCTACTTACCGGTATCATATAACCTGTAGATCCGGCGCAGCAGTATCGCATACAGTTATTCCCAGCATTCGAAACGTTCGTAAGGGGAGTGGAACCAGTGAAGAATACCCTCAATACAAAACAGCGCTCTAATTATGTTCTAAAGAATCTCTTATGTGTAATATACATACAATATATATATATGTATATATAATTTACATAACTAGATGTAAACTTCCTATAATATTTTACAATCTTGTCCAAGTTTATTTCTAAAAAACAAATCAGAAGACTTTTATACTGCTCAATAAGTGCTGAGAACGTTTGTACAACGCAGGTAAAACAGTGTATCTGCAGGCCTAATAAAACGTTATTGCCGACCGTAAATCTTCCCTTTACAGAGGCGAACGGACACTGGGCATGGTGTTGCATCGTCTTATATAATACCGGGTTCTGATTATACTTTTCTTTATAGCGTCTGTAAACTTTAGTGCGGTAACTGAATTTCTACTGAGACCCACGCATTTTAATGGTCAAGTTACAACTGTAGACGACGGACAATCCGTTATACGTGCATGGGAAAACAAATTTCACTATATGTCTTGAATATACCTAAATGAGGAATAAATACGAAGTTTTTAATGGAATTTATTTGAAACTTCACTGTCACTATAAACACTGCTCACGGTCTAAGGGATGATGCCCTAGAGGGGGCTAAGAACAAGTCTCCAGACTGGGAGTACGGCCACCCAGGAGTGGATAAAAGTCCGATTGCACTCAATCGCGTATATTGGGGTACGGAGACCTGACCGTTTGTAAGGTTCTGTACGTGTGAGTAGATCTGGAAAAACGGGCGAACGGCTGTCACTGGTCGGAGTTCGTCTCGTCCCTGTGGTGGGCCGGTGATCAGTCCCATAATGCCTTACAGGAAGGTCGGAAGACTCTTACATACTGGCACTAAAGGTTGTGAGACCAAACCCCCGCCTTGGATGACGCCAGTCACCTGGACTTGATTGAGATTGGATTTGTGGGCGGAGAGGTACTAAGTAGTAAAGAAAAATGGTCCCACATTATTCTGTCGTATGGCGCCAGCTGATGTCGTCATAAACCAGAAGAACCGGCTTCTATTAGTCGCAAAACACACAAGTAGCATCCTGTAACTACGAACGCCTATCACGAAATAATACTAACTAAACTATTTTATGCTTTACGGCAACATTATTATCAGCATTTTCTTGCATTATCAGCATAATGAGTCTAAATTCGCGTGTAACATCAGCAAACACCAACATCACGGACCGAACATCTACACCAGACAAATATCAGTGATTCGACAATGGTCAAGTGACAGAAAGGTGCCTCATCACAACAAGGTAAAATTATTGCACTTAGTGGTGGATAAAAGTATTTACAATAGTATTATATCAACTTCATATATATATATATATATATTTATTTATTCATATTTATTTATTTATAGATAATACTAAAAAATATGTATTCTTGCGTAACAATGAAAAAAACAAGAGAAATACAAATATAAGAATCCTTTTTATTGAATTATGTAACTCAAAGCCTTTCGTTACCGTACAGTACCAGCATTTTCAGACACTGAGAGGATAGTCATACCTCAACAATGGTATGCTTAGAGAGACTTGGACGGTAGTCATACATCAACGCTTGAATACTTAGTGACACTCAGATAATAGTCCTACCCCAACACTTCCATACTTAGAGACACTTGAACGATCCCTATACCTCCAAAATTGTATATTTGGGGACACTTAGACAATACCAATACCAGAACACTTGCGTACTTAGAGACACTTAGAGGATCGGCATATCTACATAATTTTATATTTAGTGATACTCAGACAATAGCTATATTTTAGCACTTGCATACTTAGTGACACTCAGACAATAGCCATAAATCAACGCATGAATACTTAGTGACACTCAGACAATAGGTATATCATGACACTTGCGTACTTAATGTTATTCAGACAATAACCATAACCCAACAATTTTATATTTAGTGACACTTAGTCAATAGCCATACCTCAACGCTAGAATACTTTGTGACACTCAGACAATTGCCATACCTCAAAACTTGCATACTTAAAGACACTCAGAGGATCGGCATATCTCCACAACAATTTTATATTTAGTGATACTCAGACAATAGCTATATTTTAACACTTGCATACTTAGTGTTACTCAGACAATAGCTATAACTTAAGAATTGTATACCTAGGGACGCTCAGACAATAGCCATACCTCCAGACCCGAATACCTAGGGACGCTAAGACAATGGTCATACCTCAACACTTGTGTACTTAGTAGCCTATGCTTAGATAATAGTATCCGAAGGCTTCAGATCAGCAGTAATGTGAGGTAGTATCGCCTGATAGAAAACAATTTGTATCTATACCAAACGTGTGGGATAATAAAGATCGATATTTTACACTGTTTTTTCATAAGCAAAGCTTGAAACAAATGTATCGTCAGAATGTATAATTTAAACAATGCTCCATCTCTAAAGTTGTGCAATTAAAGCGGTCTAGGCTGGCTTACTGATGATGCGATCATTAATGTCCGAAGAGGTTTTAAAAACGATAAAGCACTACTAAACTCAAATTCCTCCAAAACTTATCAGACCCCCCCATCCCACTATCGTTGACAAATAAATATGTAATCAATTCTAAAAAAACCATTACTTCCCACACTAACTAATACTATTATGTGTTTGTAGATATTTAGAAATAATTTATTCTTTTACATTATTTTTTAAAATTACACTTTTTTCAAAAATTGCTAAAACCTATGCTCTTTTAAATTTTAGCGGTAAAACTAAAATGTGACAGTTCTATTAACGATTTTAATTTCTTTTGCAAAATACAAAAAAATGTGTCAGACAAACACTGTTAGTAGATGCATAAGCATTAAGAGCATCGTGACAATAAGGATGGTGTAACGGAGCATTTGCCTAAACACTCGCAAGCAACAACGGCGAGTAAATCCATAATTATCATAATGAAAATATTACGTACGGGTTATTGAGACAGCTTCTGTGTGTTTCAAAGTAACTTATATTTGGTTTACATTCAGTGATTCCTGATAAAAAATGTTGGTAAAATGTTTTTCAACCAACTTCAAACATCGATTATGGAGGGTATAATACACCATAGCTCGACATATACGTAACCGCTTTGGAACACGTTCTTGTCATGGAACTAACCATTACGAATGAATGCCGTTATGTTACACCAGGAGAGAGTAGATTGTGTAACACTTCAGGTATGCAAACGTGTTTATTCTTATCATATTAAACCCTGTATCTCAAAAAGCTGATTTACTTACATATTTTCATTTTCCACAAACCATTATTCTTAGTACATATCGACAAATCGCAGTTAAAAAAGTTAAAGATTAAGTGTCAAAAAAATATGTTTTTAAAATATACACATACATATGTATATACATATATATATATATATATATATATATATATATATATATATATATATATATATATAATTTTATTCTGCGTATGTTTAATTAGTCAATATATTAATCCCTTTTACCAAATATAATTATTAGTAAGAAACAAGTTTTAAATAAATCGTGGTTTTATTTTTAAGAAAAAATTTTGTTCCCGTTTAAAATGTGTCGTTCGTGACAAAGCTATACATTCAATCTACATGTAACAACTTTCAGTTCAATCTCCAAGGAATAAAATATTCCATCATTCAGAATAGAAGACATTTTAAAATAGGTTGCTTTCACAAAATATTCCGATTTTGCTCTAAGCGCAGTTCCTATGCAGTCGCTATGGAAAGTCGATAGAGATTATCGCCGCGAGATGTCAGCACTTGCAACACGTTAGAGACAAACTCTAAGGTTACACATCCAACCTACTTTCAAAGATATTGGTTTTCAGAATTACTTTGAGTATACAACATTTTTATTTATGAAGTATGGAAATTATATTTTATACTATTAAACACGATTTTAATGTGGTCAATTTTTACATGTCCATACTTAAAACAATTTAAAAACATACAATAGATATGTTCACATGACATATAAATAAATATATATATATATATATATATATATATATATATATATATGTGTGTGTGTGTGTGTGTGAGTGTGTGTGTGTGTATGTGTATGTGTATGTGTCTGTGTGAGTGTGTGTGCGCGCGCGCGTGTGTGTGTGTGTGGTTTCTTATACAATAATAAAAAACAACTGAGGACATTTTAATACAAGAACTATTAATAATTTTATTAGACTTGTTCTAAATCTGTTAAAAAAGTGGCTAACATGTGGAATTGGAGTACAAAGTTATTTTAATAGTTTTACTTTAACTGGGCAAATGTATTTTTCACTGAATACAATTTGTTTTTCTTCTTCAATTTGTTCTTTATAACTCTTTACATTTATAAAGTGCTCTTATAATTTTAACTAAAACACATTTTACCAGTTACATTAACTGAAAATAAGGAATTAAGAAATAGCAACAAACAAATAGGAATGTTAATTTTTAGGAAAATCGATTTCAATGTAATTTTATAATTTTTATTTTATTAATATTTTTAAAAAATCAGCTCAATTTTATCCCGTGTAGTCCATATAAGTATACGATACAAGACGTTTGTATCGAAAGTCATCGAATATAATTACTATACGAGAAATAAACAATGACAAATAAAATGAGGTTGATAAAAATTACTCTAGATACGTAAATGTGAACGATACTATTTACTAAACTGTTAAAAAACCTACTATTCAATAGCACTTTTTAATACAATCCAATAGCACTTTTTAATACTATCCAATAGCACTGTTTAATACTATCCTGCTCTAATAATAGCAACGATGTAATACATCAACATTTATGAGCTGAATCTAGTATCATTAGTAGAAAACATTATTGTGCATTTTCAATAGGTTTAGGCAGTCAAAAGTTACAAAATGCTTCAATTGTACTTTTGCTATAAAAACAAAATTTTTTGAAAAAAAGTAGGAGATCCACACAACGAATTTATAGGAATTTGACAGATTAAATGTTCGGCCAAACCAAACTAAGATATTCCTTGTTTAGGGAATTTGGTTACAAATCTTCGAATAAACTCTGCAAAATCCATAATAAAATCAAAAGATTATTCAAAGTAAATGGCTCTGAAATATTTTATTACACAACCCAAAATACGTAACAGATCTGTTGAAATATAAATAGAAATACCATTTTATCCCTGCGTATTAGTTATTGAGATTCGTACTTGAATAAATGAGATTGACTGACGCACAAGCGCCTACTATGATTCTGAAGTTTCAGAGACGCCGAACGACTGACTTGAACCAAGATTTTCCCCAGTATTTTCTACTTTCAGAGACGCCGAATGACTGACGTGAACCAAGATTTCCCCCAGTATTTTCGAACGAAAATGTTTGAAAATACAAAATGCCTCAAAACACACGTGGAAAAGATATTCATTAACATTAAGAGTTCAATACTATTATAGTTTAGTATATATTGTAATAAATTTATCTTTATTATAGAAAATATAAATATTATAATATGATATATTGTAATTAATTTATTATATTTAGTTTAATTTAATTTATATATATTATGGTTTATATATTTCTGTTCTTTCGAACGAGGACTTTTATTTTTCGAAAACGTAGACTCTACTCTGATAGTGGAATTCAAACAATATCGATGGTTATGCAATTTATTTCGTATATTGTACTCGTTTATTCTTTTTTTTCCTAGCTTTAGTGTGCGTTTTAACGATAAGTGACATCGATAACGTAAAGATAATTCAAGGTAAGTATGATATCGTTTTTCGTAATTGGATACAATCATCCGTACATATACTTAGTATGTAAAAGTCACGTCTGGTCGGGAGTTAAAAAGCCGTAACATTAAAAACTCGTTTGTAAGTAGAAAAAGCATTAAAATATTACAATTATAGTAACATTGTTGAAAGCATCGTTAATCTTGTTTACTATAAAGAATCTTTATTCCCTCACTACTTATTACACTTTATTTTATTACTGATTTAACGTTATGATTTAGGGGAAGTAATTGTTATTAGGGAAAGAAAATTGTGGTTTTTATTTATAATGTACTTAGGCAAATAAAATTATTACTATGTAATAGTATATCTGTGGAACAGCTTTAAAACGAATTCCTCAATTTACAATTTCTTTGTATAAGTTTTAAGCCACTACCTTAATACTTTATAAATCCCCTAAATACCTTTTTATACTACATCACGTAAATACCGCAAAGATACAAAGATTATTCTACTTAAAGGGTGTAATTTTGTGTAGTCTTATGAATTGCCGAATCATTATATCTATCAATAATTATTAATTTGAAATACAAAATACGTAACTAAAAATACATTCAAAATAGAAGGTAGTAGGAGTCTAAACAAGTCATGAAGATGTGATAGGTTATTTACTAAAACAAAGAGCACATACAAGTGATAATTTTCTTCGGAAAGTTCAAAGAAAAATAATGAAGTAGAAAAGGGTTACAACAAAAACGCACACACAATCAGTCATTGTTTTCACAGCTTTGTAATCTTTTGTAATTCAAAATAGGTTATTTATTTTTTCCGTGACCCATCTGTTCTATATTTTAATTTAAATTTAAATGGTTTTGTTGTTTCAATTATCTAGTTTAGTAGGTTGAATAAACAAGATTCAAATACCTGTAGGATTCAATGAAAAATAGTAAAGTGCTTGACTATTTGCATATTTTTTATTTATTTATACGAGAGATGTGTGGTATAAGTAATGTATTAATTTTTATTGTTAATGCTTTATTAATTTATACTCTATTTAGTTATTTGATTTTCATAAAATTAAATAAATGTCACCTGAATAATGTTTCAGTAGATATATAAGGTTTAAGAGATGGGTACGGTATTTCCCATACACAGAAATACGCGCAAGCACACCCACGCATGCACACACATGTAAAAAGAAAAAACAATTTTAATTATTATTACACACACACACACACACACACACACACATATATATATATATATATATATATATATATATATATATATATATATACATAATTCCTCTATTTTTGACACCTACAAATGCTGATTTATTTGGACTTCTGAACGTGTAGCTCTCTAAGTAAAAAGCAATCCAACAATATTCATATCCCATGAATTTCATTAAAAATCAACAAACACCAAAAATTTTCTACGAATGGCTTTCATCCGGTTCACTGATATTATTTATCTACTAGATTAAATAAATAAAAACATATTAATAGATTTTAATTAGATTTATCTAAAATCTGTATTTTTTGATAATGTAGACATTCATCTTTAACTATCATAATCATAAAATTTCATTTTATATTATATACTTCAGAAGTCTTTCAAATAGACAGATTGAATTCGTATTCAGATTGAATTCGTGCCTAAAATATAGGAATTAAAAGCATAGCTTAAATAAGCTTAATTGCATTATTGATACTAAAATCCTTAAACCGTCACGAGACATTTAAAAGTACAAATAAAGGTTTTAAGAGGTTCTAAATATAAAAAAATGTTCAACAAAGTGTTATTTGATGAAACGAACAACAAATTTGACAGATGTTTCGTAAAAGTCGACACACTAAAAGTTTGAATTTTCTTCAATTTTAATTTAAAATTCATAAAATTGAAATACAATCTTCTATTGCAAAAGACAACAATAATGAACGGGAAAGTTTAAAATAATTATTTTTTCCAATATCGTTGCCCTTTATTTGTTAACTAGATTGTACAACCTTTCACTTTGTACTGGAAAATGTTTTTTTTCTACAGCGTATACAGAGTATGTTATATGAGAAAATAATAGGTCAATATTTCAATGATAGGGACGCAAATTACTAAACGTTGAGAATTCTATATATTTTAAAATTACTATTGAGCATGAGTAATAACAGAAGTGAATATACAAAACAACAAGTATAAAATAACAAATTTAATATCTTAAATATAAGTTTAATATCAAATATTAAATATATTATATACATTTCAGTATCATAGTTGCCACCTTCAAAGAGCGTTTAATTACGTTTGTAGCAAATTTTGAATATCCTAACTATATAACTGAAAGTTATTGCATAAAATCAAGTATAAATATATATATATATATATATATATATATATATATATATATATATATATCATGAATATTTCCAAACCAAATATTATTAAAATTCTATCGGCATAATTCCATTATAGGTTATTAACATAGCTGTTTAAAGTAACTTTCATTATGATTTTTAATTTTATTAAATATATAAAACTTTACCGATTGCTGTAGGCGTAAAATACACAGTTTTACATATGATAAGATATGTGAGCTATCTTGTTTTTAAAAACACATTTGGGAAACCTTACTTTGATAGAGGATAACTACTGTGTCCACTGTTACTTACCTGAGCGTACCTGTCGACAACGCCTTCCCCCAGATTGAGATCTGTCCCAGCCGTACAGTTATCCCCGAGTTGCTGCTGCGACTCGACGATCCTCAGGAACCTCGTGACGATATCGGTCATCCCGCTCCTGGGGTCGGGACGGACACTGGTGTCTAGCTCATCGGCGTCGTCTTTAGGGTGCCTCGCATCGTCCAACAGCAGAATCTGTACACTGTTGTCCGTCACGGCCGACTCTATGTTGGACACAGTAAAGCTCGTCTCCGACCGTATCACCCTGGTGGTGGAGGTATCCCCGTGCAGCTCTTCTGCGTGGTGACCCGGCCGCACCAGGTGTATTCTGGACCTGCCGTGACGGATATTGGGGTTCGCGCCTTGGTCGGAACTAACAGCCACCAACATAAGAGCCACTCCTACTAGTAGCCTCATAGTACATACTATAACACCATTGTATAAAGTATTCTATCACATCCCTGAACTCTATATAAACCCTTCAAGTTTGCTATGATTTTAAACTATAAATATATTTCTTAAAATTAAAAGATAAGAAGGTAATTAATTATTCTAAATCTATTAAATTTTAAATAATTATTTAAAAAAATCCAAACTAATCTTACGCGACACTAGAAAACTGTCCAAAAACAAATAAAAAATATTGTATTTTACAAACACTAATAAAAAGTTTATATTTTATACGAGATATTTTATCACATCTTCTGCTTACTCTATATAATTATTTCTCAAATCCATTTGATTTGTGAATAAGTATCTACATTGTGTTAGACGATGCACGTAGCACTCGCGTACTATGTTTCACGCAGTGGCAGATACGGACACCTTGTCCTCACCATTTCACCCGGCGCACTGACATACTACCCTTAACCTTCCCCGCCACCCACCCTTCCTCCATCTGTCCTCACTGGCTTATTCCCGCACAGACGCAGTACCGATGTTAAACCTAATACTTTTTCCAGATTGATGGAGGCTTTTTTATTAGGAAAATGTTTAAATCTGTGTTAGGTAACTATAAAAAAAAAATTGCCAATAATTTTTTATGGGAAAAATAAATTAATATGTCTAATTAAAAGATAATAATAATTTAACAGTGGTAAATAGTTTAACAAATAAACCAATCCAGGCAAGTTCAAAAAATGTGACGAAGTATATATCACGTAAAGAAACCTAGTAAAGCATTTACCTCACTTATAAAACGTAAGACACTGTAACGAAATTGTTTTTTATTAGAGAATTATAAATACAATATAATTATATACAACTAATAACGCCACTCATCACTGTTCAGTTTCGTCCCTACTGAACAACGAAATTGTTACTTCAAAACATTTTGTCGCATAAGACAATAGTACTGTTTGATCAAGGGGTAAACTCATTTTATAGACTCACAGAATCTCTTAAAGAAAAATCAAGAAATATAAATAAAAAGCTTTAATGTCTCTCCCTACTTATGGGTACAAAAAAAATTTATTTTAGTTACTCTTTAAAAATTAGTTACAAATAATATAAATAAAGTAGCAGAGCCAACATGGTAAAACAGCTGTTCTACCACATAACTTATAACAAAAAAAGAGCTGTATCGTGAATTCATTTTGAGGCAAATAGGACGAATCGTTTTTTGAAACATTACTTTCCAGAAAACAAAAAAATAATTAAATGCATTTAATATATGAATTACTATTTGAAGAAATTGTAATAGCAATTATTTTCATCCATTACAAGTAAAAAAATATTTATACTTGTGTGGACGAATAAAAAGTATTTTATTAAGGTTTAAAATTTGAACTATATATATATATATATATATATATATATATATATATATATATATATAGAGAGAGAGAGAGAGAGAGAGAGAACCGATAGAAGGAATTGTAGAGCATATGTAAAACCATAGGAACATGTTGAGAAAAATATACATTAATATAAATGGAGACAGATATTATTTTAATCATACATTGTGGTTGACGGGTCGAGTCAGAGAAGAACTTTACTAAACACCTAAAGGGCGTCGATTCCCAATAGTGTTAGAGAAATTAGGTTTTTTCTCGGCTCCAGATCGACTCATCCAATGAAAGTGTTTTTACTAAGGTGAGGCCTATCCTAATTCTTGTTAGATGGAAGCAAATACTATACTTGAATACATCATAATTATCAAAGTAAGTCAGCTATACTTTCTCTCATCTAAAGTACCTCAATTGTGCATAGTGTCATTAATATCACAATATACTAAAAATAATCTAATGTTTTGAAATAATATATTATAACATAAAGTCTATTTTCCTTCACATATGGTCTTCCACAAAGTGGGACGACAATTGTAAAAAAAAAGGTACCATTTTGAATTGTGAATGTCCTATTTCGGTTATATGGCTCGGACAAAATATTTTTAAGAGCAACAAATACAGCTCCGAAAATGTGATTGAAGCACAATTTTCACTCTATCCACATCTTTCTGGGATAATGTTCCAGTGCTGACGTCATAAAAGTGTCGCGATTAAAGATCACGCATTTTTTGCGTAGGTTACGTTCACATTTAATCTAGCTATGAATTATTGCAGGAGGTGTGATTTCGCAAGAGTTTTAAAGTATCTCTATTTTATGGAATTAATAATTTCATCTGTGTTAGAACATGACCTTTTTAACATTACTGTACTACAGATCCACATTTCAAAAGCTAATAAGTTCTTAAACGCAGGTCCAGTCACAGTGTATTCCATACTACAATATAAGAAAGTGCTAGATACATTAATTTGAAGGAAAGCACACAGATATGCTCAATTCTCTACTGGTTATACCCTCTCGATCTTTACAAAAATGTGTCACGTCTGTTGAATTATTTCTTCAGTATTTTGCATTAATGAAGTGGTTCACGTGGTAAAAAATAAAGTATTGACCTAGAAGAAAAGTTTTTGGCCTGTAAAAGCGAACTACAAGCTCAAATAAATAACTTATTTGGGTATAAACAAAATATCTCATTTTGTGATGCGTCTCGAATGGGAAAGTTTATGTCAGTTTGCCATAAAAACGTATTTTTCTCGTAAAGTGTAAACTAGGATTATATCAGATTTAACAGGACAAAGTGTGAACGTCTAGGGCAAGACTTTCATTGATGTGACATTTAAGGAAACTACCCCAAAAATTTCAAGAGCTAACCTGAATCCTACGAGCGAAGTTAGAAGATAAATAAATAGGAATAACACAAAGGCTATGACTTGAAATTAAATTTCTTCACTAATATTAGTGTTGTTTTACTGCGTTGTTAGTTTTAATTACATACAATATGTATAATGAAATGAGTAGGAATTTTGGCAATAATTTCAAACTAATAACAATTAATTATATATAACTGAAACTTTACACTTATAAACATCTCGATTACCATTTCGTCATCATCATGGGGTTCTAATAGAGTAGAGATAAAATCTTGGAAACTGACTAGAACAAAGTTTTGATCATTTTTTTTTTTTTAATTGTAGTAGGGCACTCTAATAATGAGGACATACCATCGAAACATGCAGATGATTTGTTTCTTATAATTTTAAGTATTAAATATTTTATTTAATTTGTGTGATGTGATAATAGTTTAACATTAGAATAAACATGTTTACTAATTTTATTTTTAAGCAAGTAGTTATACTTATTTTATTCAAAATACTTAGGCCTATATAATAACTCATATACGCGTATGATTAAACAAGTATCAGTCGTATTTACTGGTTTCGAAAGTCTGTTTTTCTATCTTCAGGTTATTGTAAATACATCCAGTGATGAGGTTATGGATTGCTCGTAAATCCGGTAGACTATTGAGTAATATTTGTTGCTTTATAATGTTTAGGGTTCACTTTAATTTTGGCAGAAAACCCAATTAAAACCCGTATAATTTTCATATACTGACGGATTTTTTTATGTTCCTTAAATAACGTCTTAAAATAGTAGTATTTATTTAATTTTCTTACTTGTTCGATTGTTAGAAATAAAACAAGTACCCATAAGGAGATCTTTTTATGAACCGTAATTAAAATTCAGGTGTTTAAAAGCACACTTGAAATTTTGACTTAAGGTTTTGCACTATAGGCATTGTAACAGGAGAACCATATTTCGTAGCTTAAGGTGAATTAATAAAGGTTTATATTACGAATTATTATTCACTACCCGGGTAGAACGTATACGTGACTTATGTTTTACCGTGGTTGGGAATAGGTCTTTAGGTTTGCAATTCTATTTACTGAGTCAAACGTTTCCCCTATTCCCGGCTACTGTGTTCCCTCCTCATGCCCAACTAACTCCCTTTACTTTTCCAACTAATTCTTGTTAGGAACAGTAGTGGGTTTCATGTACCTACCACAATCCTGCATGTATTTAAAATCCTTTCTTATTTTTCCTGTCACAAAATAATAGAATGTGCTGATAGTATTGAAATAACACGCGCACTGGCCATACGGGTCTGTATAGGGAAAAAAATCCCTATTTTAGTTCACCGTTTATATTGGAGACAATTCCTTTCTAAACGAACACGCACATACACACACAGTAGCCAAAGTTTGTAAGACATCGATATAAATATACAAGTGGGTCATAGGAAACTAAAATAAATACTGAAAGTCGATATTGCATTAATTTATAGGATTTGTTATTTATTCAGTAGATTTATTAAAATGATATTTATATTTAGTTGAAAAAACGAAATTTCACTGTTTATTTGTTTTAATTAATTGAATTGTATAATTTATTAATATTAAATATAACGACTAAAACTGTTTAAAACCTTTAGTATAAACAAAAACAATTATTTGTTTAGTTCTATTTTCATAAAACTTATAATTTATTTTTTCACAATAATGACTGGGGTTGTTTACGCAATATTTACCTTATGTAAATTACCTTACGTAATTTACCTTATGTAAATTACAAGAAAAATAGTTATTTTCAGTTGGAAAAACACATTTTTTTGAATTCTAAGCTTTGTATTTCCATCGATAATCTTAATTATACAAATTGTTTTCTAAAAAATACTTGTTCTATAAATTATAAATCTGTAACTAATACACCCCGTTTATTATCTTAGTCATCTAAACATACAATATCCAAAACATCCTTCTGAACGAGATGGCATCATAGAATTGGGTCGTTTTAAAGATAAGTTCATTTTAGTTTGCGGTTTATTATGTTTTCCGACGCCAAGTAGATTTTAAATAAAATACCGGAAGATGAAAATAAAATAGCACATGAATACATGTATTAAAGTTATTTTTTGTTGTGTTAAATCGTTCAATTTAAACTTTATGAAAAATTGCTCAATCTTTTTGTGTTATGAAGCAATATAACGAATTTTTACAAACTATTTGTTCACTCTCAGGAGAATAAAAAGAGGTTTGATGGTGAATGTATATGGTAAATATAACAATCCACCCAAATGGTGAATGATTATTTCAAGTAAAATGAATGAAACAGTGGGTAAAGACTAGAAGCACAATGTGATTGGAGGATGTGCGACGTTTTTCATTTCCCTGTTTTAACCGAGTCTGACGAGCGTCACTGCACAAATTTCTCATTTGGAGCAGTTTTATCTGGTTTTCTTCAACTCACTTTCATTAGGAGTTTACGGTTCCAAGATTTTTCTAAATTGTTCTCAAATTACCTACGGCGCCGTGTTTTGTCTGAAAGTAGGCCATTCTTCACGGTCAACCCGATATGTCTGCGTTATATGAAAACGTAGCATTATTTTATATGATATAATACAATCTTTTTACATTCACCCCTTTTCAGCATTTTAAAAATAACATTTTGGTAAAGCATGCTAAAAAACATCTTTTTTTACCTGTAAAAACATCATGAGTTAGTGAGTAATGTTTGAGTTGACCTGTGAGTTAGGGTGATTAATAACAAACAATTTTAAACTCTATATTTCTTTACGATTCTCAATGATTTATGCAATTATCATCACTAACACACACACAAAGCTGGAGCTACAAGAGATATGCAAGTGTGTTATAGTATCACTGGTTATGACAACGTAAGTCACCGAAAGGCTTGTGAGAAAATGTTGTGAGTTAATCATGTGCTTGTATTTCTTTATTATTACATTGTAATCATCAATATTTTCGTTAATAAATATAGTATTATAATTGTGCCATATGGTTATCCATTATCACTATTAGGTAATTAAGGTTTTGAAAATATGACCCTATATGACAATATGATAAAATCAGATAGGATTAAGAATTCACATAGAACCACCTCTTTTACGCGTCGAGTGGTTATTGCTATCGCGTGAAGGATACCTACAAAACATTATTGCATACGTTTTTTTTTTATATTACACCTAACCACGGTCGTTTTCTAACGTATTTTACTCGTAAAAATAAAAAGGTTTTCATGTGTAGCTTCCATGTACATATTTACTCTCAGAAAAAGAACTAATTGGTTTCTTAGTCTCGTAACAGTTTTTACTAAACAAACACTGGGAAATGTTTATAAATCTACTTAAAGCAGAGATTCTTGCTGAGCAAAGGAAGGGAATAAACGTCTTACATCTTATCAAGTACAAAAATAATCAGACTCGATGTCGCATAAAAACACTGGGTTCATGTGATTGAAATTAATACATGCCATCATTACCAGGCATAATTTTTTAATTTTTAAAAATAATATAAAAAAAGAAAACACCCGCACACACACACACACACACAAACACTCACACACACACACACACACACACACACACACACACACACACACACACACACACACACACACACACACACACACAAACACAAACAAAAAGACACACACACACACACACACAATCTCTCTCTCCCTCTCTCATACACAAACACACTCATGCATACACATACACACACACACACACATTCTCTCGCTCTCTCTCTCTCTCTCTCACACACACACACACACACACAAACACACTCACATAAACAAATACACACTCAGACACATACATACACACACACACACACACACACACACACAAACACACTCACATAAACAAATACACACTCAGACACATACATACATACATACATACACACACACACACACACACACACACACACACACACACACACACAACACAAACATCTTGTGAAGACTTAAACGGACGCAAATACTACATGCCTCGTGTGTAAGCCCTGAGATCTAGGGAAGTTATGAAAGTGAAATTTGTTATATAGTTGTTAAATAACATTAATAGTAATCGCACATCTTGTTCTTTTATGCAACATCAAATTTATATTCACGATAAATACATTCCTTGTGAGGACGCAGTAAGAGTGTGCTCACTCTTTATACATGGCCTGGGGGAGCTTTCTGCCTGACTATTATCGATCTGATTCATCACTTCCGTACGTGTCTGTCCTACATTGTGCTAAAGTTTTATACCTACCTGTTCTAAAGCCTACTACAAAAATTAGTATATACCCTAACCATACTAGGAATGTAGCTCAGTGTATTATAACTTGTTACCATGTACCTCCTGTGTGTAATAGTGTATATACAACACGTTGCGAATATTTTCACATTTTCCCCTAACAAAATGCATGAAATTATAGTTTTTCTGAAATTATAGAAATTTATTTACAAATAGAAAACTAATTTGAATAGTTTTAGTAGAACAGATTTGTAGGTTCGCGTGGTTATTACAGAATTTATCTATTGTTTGTAGTTAAAAAGTTAGCATTTTAAATTTTAAAACACACTCTTCTGAAAACTTCTACAAAACGTGTATATCGCCTAACCCATGAAGGAATGTGACTCAGTACGTTACAGATTGTTACTCTTTATCTCCTGTACCTCTTGACATATAATAGTGTATAGACATTAATTTGCGATTATTTTCACATTTTTACCCTAACGAAATGCACGAATTTAATTTTGTATTTTTGCGTATTGCTTCTAAAAACCAAAAACCTGTTCAAATAGCTTAAATAGCATAGATTTGAGTGGTTATCACAGAATTTATCTATTGTTTGTAGTTAAAGAGTTGTAAATGTTATAAGTATTATATCCAACTCTTCAGGAGGCTACTACATAAGCGTATATATCTCCTACCTTATACCTTGTTACTCCGTACCTTCTGTATGTAATGGTGTATAGACAAGACGTTGCGATTATTATCACATTTTTGTGCTGAGGAAACGTGTGGAAAGTACGAAATTTAAAAAATTAAAAACTGATTTAAATAGCTTAATTTACATACATTTAATCGAAGAAAGGCGTGGTTGTCACATAATATATTATAAAGAACACCTCACAATGCAGTCTCTTTGCAGACGAAACTCCCGACAAGGGGCTCTCTTTCTCTCTCTCTCTCTCTCTTAATATATATATATATATATATATATATATATATATATATATATATATATATATTTTATTAATATTTATATTTATATCACACACACACTTTATGTTGATGTGTGTGTGTGTTTGTGTGTTTGTGTGTTTGTTTATATTTACACCCACTACACATCCTAATTAATACCAATACCGATTATAATCATGTTGATAATAAAGTGGTATTATAGTTAACTTGTTCTGTCTCTGATATAAATAAAACTGTAATATAGACTTGTAACAATAGATAAAATTTACTATACATTTATTTTCAAGCGCTATTACCAACACCCACAGCGCAACAAGTACGTTGCCTGTCATTGATTTGCATGGGATATTTCTCACGGTTTAACGAACTGGAATGTTGCAACCCGTGTGACATAAAGTGGTTACTTGTTAGTACCATAGACGATATAAATAATGTATGTGACTTCTAAACAGTGTGTGTTTGTGTGTGTGTGTGTGTGTGTGTGTGTGTGTTTGTGTGTGTGTGTGTGTGTGTGTGTGTGTGTGTGTGTGTGTGTGTGTGGATAGGCTATGTAGAATAGTTATTATCAAGATTACAACCCTTTGACTATTGTATAAAATGAAAGTAGTATCTCTTTCCGATCTGCAACCGTCTAATGCTTCTGTTTTTAGGTTCACCTCGTCAATTTTTGAGAGTATTTAGAACGTCGCTATATGCTTATTAACGGACCTTTTCGGAATTGTCTTCATAATCTCCATCCATGTAGGATATATGCACACATATGTATAAGTAAAAGCAGATATTAAATCGTTTTGTAGTAACACATTCCGTTATTATATGTTATTCTTACTAAATTTAAGTAAGAGCCCTTATATTCCTACTGTAACGACTAACCGTTACTTCGGTTTCGGCTTTGTTTATGCCATTTGTAAGACCTATTGCTCCTTACGGCTGAAAACAGTCAGGTTTGTATATTGCAGTGAGAAACGTTAATGAAATGGAAATCATTTGTTAAAAGTTGGTAATTATACTAATTTAATAAACCATAACAGGTGCAATTCCATAGTAATAACGGAAGGAATAAATTGACGCAAGAATAGAGTGAAATTTATTACATAAATGAGTCAAACGTTACAATAACTAAAATCGATGTAAGAGTTTTGTTAAGTTTTTTATTTCAACAAATAAGAATATTCATCCATAAAAGTTAGTTACACTTGAAAACTTTCCTAATATTTCTACTCTATATAGCAATGACAATTCTCTCCAACCCTTAGATGCATAAATAAAACCTTGCAACAGATATATCCACTTCAACGAACCGAAATCATTTCTAATGTACAGTACAATCTTAAAAGTGCGCTCTGTTTAAACAATCTAAGTGCATCCGTTTCGTGTCGAATATTTTTACATGCATTCGTTTGTAGTTTCCCGAATGGTATACATTTACCTTCATTTAAATATTTTATACATTACTTTATTTTGCAATACATTGGTCTTTTAAATGCTAGGTTTATTTCCGCAATCCTAATTGTAAAGTACTCTTTTTAATGTAAAGTTAAAAAATACTTTTTTGCCGCTTACTCTTTTCTTCTGTCTTTATTTTTCTATTGTTCACTTTCCTCAATGGACTAAAACCTTTATTTTTAGTTATCTCTTCCCATGCTTGTTTAGTTTTTCTCTTTTTCTTAACATTTTTCTTATACCCTTCTATGGCTTGACTTCTTCTCATATAGCATCCACCATTTTACTGTCTATTTTCGTCTCACACTTCCTTCGGCTTTCTTTTGCTCTACTGCTTACACCTATATGTCTTTCGTTTTACTCTTTCCCATCTTCTTCCAAATCTGTTTTCTGGTCTTTCTCTACATTCTATTCATTTTCTTTCCATATGCCTTCTTTCTCCCACTTGTGCATTTTATTTCCGTAAAATACTGCTATTCTCTTGCTTTTGAGCATAGAGATAAGTTGTCTAAAGCGGTCGTAGTGTATGATAGAGCTATTCAAGATTCACTAGTAATATATCCTCTATAGAAGCAGAAAAACTTTAAAAAAACATTTATTTAGTGAATGTAAAAATATTTCTTTGCTGAAACTGGTTATTTATTTTCAGAAGCTTTCTTCACATGCTGCAAAGTTTCTTCTCCTCAACATTAAAACTTTGACCTCTAGAAAACGTAACGGTTACTTTTCAATTTTTTTATAACAATTACTTTTCAAAATTGACATTTATTGCTAAAACACTTTACGCAAGTATATCTTGTGCATCATCCAATTCTCGTTCGCAATAAAGGAAAATAATCATTGCTAAAATCTTCTCTCTGGCGATAAAGTGCTCTTATAGAATAGTTCTCTACAATACAATTGTAGTAATTCCCAATTCACATGAAATTTAAAACTGGACACAGGAAATGAATCCAGTGATATGAATGTAAACACCATTATTAATAATTCCGAGAAATTAATACGTATGCTGTCACATGTTACGTTAACATAATGCCATGTATTGTATTACATGTATGTATGTCAGTAAATGTATTGGTGGTGAATGTATACGTGTAATCGATATATAGACAGAGATAGGCGGCGGTGCTGGTTCGCTAGCTGCACGCTACAACTGATTCGGGTCGTTTATAATTAGCTTTACATAATTATTGACTTAAATATGAGATAAATTCGCTTGACTAATGAACTTCGAGTCTATACGAAAACATTTATCATCACTAAATGTTAATTATACAGGACGCATACGCACAGCTTGCGTTGATGCAATTCTACCATATCTACGCACAACAACCACTATATCACATAGAACGTAAGGGGCTTTTTAAATATTACCTTTTAAAAACCTTGATTGTTAGTCGTTCCAGAAACATAACACATAAAATATTACTTGAGAAATACTTTTTTTATTGTAAAATATCACAACTCAAATTTCAATTATTTAATAATTTGAAACCCTATAGTAAACAAATGATGTAAATTGAATAATTTTTTTACCAAAAACAGCTGTAGTACACATTTGCTACAATCCAAAGTTTACTGGTTTAAATTGAAATAGACAACCCGTCATTAATACGGGTATGGTAGTCGAAACCTTTGGTAGTGTAGTTTTATAATAGCCACGGGTGGTAATGCAGGGTTATTTTGACCACCGCTGTTATTTTAGGTTAGGATTGGATTTATAACAGACTATATTCTATATTGTTCTTGTTGGGGCATTTTAATTCAGGTTTCAGGTTTCATTTTTAGTTTCAGGTTTCCCTCGCACGGATCCGAGGCGCTGTTAAACTTATTCTTTCTTCTCCTGAAATTGTTCGTACATGGTAAACCGAACGTGGATTGTGTTCTTGAGGTCTATAGGCATTCGAACGGAGATACTGTTCTTTTTTTTATTTTATGCATATGATAGTTTATCCTTGTTGTGTAATGAACTGTTCCAGTCACTAATTTTTTTAATGCTTTTTATAACCAAGTATTTTTTTCATAAGTATTTATAACCGCATTTACTTCGTGCGTTTAAGTTTCCAATACTCTATAAAATTTGTTACCAACAGTGAAATACTACTCCCTTACGATTAAAAAATACCTGTTCTGGTTTGCTTTTTTTTAAATTTAAATAATTTTTAAAAATTGTTTGAAGCTTTCCCCATGTGAAGCTTATGAACAAAAATATTTCGCTTTAAATCTCCATTAAAGACCCATGGATTAAGGGAAAGGATCTCTTTACCCCTATGAAATGGTTTTCCAGGATCTAAGCGTAAGAACTCATTGCGTGGATAATACGAGCATAGCGAGATGCGAAGTAGGCCTAAATGTGAACGGTGAACTTTGAACGAAACTGTGAATGGTGAGTGTTAAAGTAGCGAGAAGTGAATCTGAAAGGAGAAGATTCTGTAAAGAAGAAGAAAATCTGTAGGGAAAATCATGTTAGGCGTGACACATTTAGAAAGTGGTATTATAAGAGAAAACACAAGGCCTTGAAATAGTTATAAATTAGGTTGGAATTAATTATATGGTTAAACATTATTTGTAAAACAAATTACGCTATTTTGTTTTTTAAGTTTTGAAACGCTTATATATTTTACTATACGATTTGTTTCAGTATTTTGGTCACTGGTAGAACACTTTAAACTAGTCAGAATTCTAATAATTTTGTGAATTGTATTTTCTCTCCTTTTCGCTTTATTTTATATGATCTTCTATCTCTTTCAGCATGGCACTCAACCACTTTTCTTGCCTTCTATAAAAACAATTAAAAATAGTTTATTTTCAAATAATACAACTGCATAGGTCAATCTTTCATGAAACGATTTATTGCATCAAACACTTATAAAGGGGTATGAGAATGTAACATAAAATGAAGGTAGAATTGCGAGACAAGCAAACGTAACTAACAATCTTGAGACGACGTTTGAAAAATAAATTGTTTTTATCATCAGACCTTAGATTTATTACGTTTAGTGACATTTAGCCTTTATTTATTTTGTTCTCAAAGACGCTGTAATAAACAGGAAACTGACGAGCAGAAAACTAACTTATATATGTGTCATATATCACACCGTGGAAATAAACATTAAACCTACGTGTTTTAATCTCAAAATGTCAAGACCTAAAATCAAAGACAAATTCTCTAAATGAGAAACGGAAGTGTTGAGTCAACACAATATTATTTATTATTCTTTATGAAATATTCAATAATACGTTGGAGAGTTATATCATACAAACTTCCTTCCACAGTTTTGATAAGCAATGGGCATACACGTAGTAACACTGACTGTAAGTTAGGGATGTACAATACTATACATTGTGGACGAGTGGACATTTGTGGAAAAATGTACATATTTATTTTTGTTTTTATTGTTTATTAATGTTAAATAACTCTATTAAACCCAATACAATGGTCGTACCAAAAAGCACTAACTAGTCGTCAAAATAAATGTTTGTACACAACAGAACAAACATTTCGGGCAGTTTTGTTTGCTATTGTCGAGTTGTGTTGCTGTTTCAGTTCGTATTTCCAGAATCCCGTTTCCCGGCAAAGTTAATCTCATTCCCCCAGGCACATAAATCAATAGCCAGGATCAACCAGTAAAGCCAGCGACAAGACACGATCTATCCCCCGTTATGGAGGAGAAATACAATTTTATTGCAAACACTTTATAACGTTTAATGTAATCGTGGTTTAACACCAATAAAGGGATAAACAGGTCGTTAAATTTAATTACCCAACGGATATCTTTGATTGCGGTTTTGGTTGTAGAGTTAGTCGCAGTTTCATATATACGTATAAACTTTGACAGTTTCGTTCCAATATAAGATTATTCAATACATCTTTTTATCTTGATTATTTAAGAACTGAACTAAAATTTAAAAACACATTATCTTCCAAACGCGTTTCAATGACAATTTCAACTTCATCAAATACTATAGTTACCAAATTATATCAACTATTTCTCTAGTAATTAAATTTACTTTAAATGTGTAGCTTAAATGTTGCGTAAGCTGTGACAATCTCATGATTACGAAATTTTCAGCGTAAATGAGTTTCAAGCACCAACTATTGGATGAGCATTTGTATCTGTTCTCCTGCCTTTTCTCATAGGCAAACATCAACATGTTTTCTTATAATGTATATTTTTCTAGATATTTATCTGTACAATGCGTTTTAAAAAAATTAATTTTAAAGTAATAATATTAGTAATAATTAATAATCTAATTACTATGAATACATAATTAAAATAGCAAAATATTATTATAACATAACATAGTAATATAATATAATTAACATCAATATATGATAATTTGTAATTATCATAATTATTATTAAATAATAATTTTGTTATTATATTTAACGAACAAATATTCGTAACTATATATATTGTAATAACACAACATCAAGAAAATGTTTATCCAAATCAACAACTTGATCTCCATCTGTTGCAGTCTACATGTTACTAAGGTTTCTGAAATTTTTCTATTTGTTTCCTCGGAACCATAATAAACAGGTAAAAAAATTAAAAACACAACCTAAACAACACAAAAATTACAAACAATAAAATTATTTTTTTGGTGTTTGACTATATTAGATATCGAGATACCTTCTCTTTAACCTGTAACATTTAACCGAAATTTACCTTTAACCCTGTTACTGACAGCTCTTTAATCATATCTTAAACGTTGATTGAAATTAGTGAATACCTTTTTATTTTATTTTTTTAACTCCCTTTAAAATGTAATGCAGAAAGTAATGAATGTAATGAAAGAAAGTTGTTTCTGGCCATTGGCAGAGTGTGTGTATAGGAGACATCGAGCCATCGAGGCCAACCTTGGAAGCTCGTAATAAGAAGTAAGAAGTAAGAAGTAAGTAAAATGTAATGCAGTTTGTTGGAGAGCGGATGGATTTTGATAACGCTAGAATTTTATGTTCGTGAATTTTACTGTAGGATTCTTATTTTTCCTGCTATTGGGATATTCAAGTGTTGGTGGAGGTAATTAATTGTGATATAAAGTCGCTTTGTGCTAATGTTGCAGTACGATTAAAGATGTTCATGAGTTAACTTGGTTTTCATTTCCACACTGTTGGCTACCAGTGTCAAACGGGTTTTACAATGTTATAAATTATTTTAAATTGAAAATTTTGAGTTTAATCAGAAACAATACTGTTAAGGTAAATACTGTTAAGTTTATACTGTGTTTTTAGTTATTGTGTTGATATGGTGATTTCATCCTATTTCAACATTTTGTTTCTAGATATACACCATTTTTTATCAGGAATTACAGTCTAATATCATCCAATATTAGTGGATCTCTTACAACCCAATTCATGAATGTTGCACTTTTATCTCTTTTTTAAGCTTTCATCATTTATTTATTCATCCCAATCACCTTTATTGGTCTCTGAATAGGTATACTCAGTGGATTACTATATACACTGTCTCTTGCAAACCTTGCAATGGTAGCATGAGTTCGGCTTAACGATGGCGTAAAATTGCTATTGCTATAGTATTTCCTATTTAACGTTAGAATATCCTGTTTCTCCAGGAATGTTCTGCCTGTCAAGTATGTTGACTAAAAATTAGGTTTGGCACTTTCCGTTATACAAGGCTTCAATCTGCACCACACCGTACTTGTTATAATTAGCGCATATTAAATACCGTAGCCTTTCACGCTGGTTCTATTATTACATAACCTATCCGTTAAGACTAAGTGGGTAGTGAAATGTATGTATTCACATAACAAACTGATTTTTCACAATAATATGTTTTTTAGCTTGGTTTAAAAATTTTCATTGAAACATAGAAAAGCTGGTAGATAATTTGATTTTGTAATTCTTTACGTGTTTAGTAACCTTACATCCTCTGCTACCTTTTAAATATCTGGCTATGTATGACTTCAAATGCTGCACTGCCTGGATATTTGACAGCTAATTCTGTATTTGTAGAATTTCTATTTTAAAACGCTTTCTGAAAATATGGAGATAATATCATCCAACTCATCCCCAATATTCATCATGTCTGGCAGCCAAATGTTCCAGGAAGAATTAAGTTTATGTTTACATTTCTTGCTCATTGCTCATTATCTTTTCTGATTGCATGCCATGGCGTACCTAATTGTTCTGGGGTCTCTGTAAGGGCGTAGCAAATAATCCTAGTTCTGTATAAAACCACACCTGTTTTGTGACCTTAATTGTTTCTATTTTGTTTTTGCTTACAAATACCGCACCATAGACGCTAATGTACTTTGTTAAATGATAACATTTACAATGGGAGAAAAGAATGTAATTCTGTTCGACGATTAAAATCTAACAAACGTTATAAACATACATAAATTAATTCTTTTGAGAAATATATCTCAGCAATTTTTTATTTATTTATTTATTATTGTGTATATTAGAACCAATTAGCTGATTACTTACATTTTGACTATGTAATTTTCATCTATACGTAAGGGACATAAGAACACGCATTTGTATTTGATAATTACACTGGTTTTCTTAAAGTCCAGCAAATCATTTTTTCAATCCCTTCTATTAGTTCACACTCTACTGTAAAATACATCTTGTTAAAATTTTCAATTTTTAATGAAATAAATTTTAGAGGCATTTGTTTTACTCTAGTGGGTGGAAATTGATGTCAATAGAGTTTTTTTTTTCAAATACTTTATTAATTCATTCATTAAAGTTATTAAACTAATTTAATTTTATAAAGGAGGAAAACATTTTACAATAGGCGCAAAATATGCAATATAGTTATTTCGTACCATTTGGCTTAAGATATGTCAAATGGGGCGAAATAATTATATTGCATATCTATTTATCTATTTATTTATTGCAGGAAATATTTAGGTCTTATTAAATAATACAGTAGTTGAACAGCGTTACAAAACGTAGTTCTAAACATCAAGTAATTTAAATACAGGTAGAAATACAAGAGATTTTTAAAATACATTTCACCTCCTTATATCAGAATAAAATACTAAGTAGAAAAGAATATATTCAAAATCTACAATTTATTTTTTTCATGTGGTCCATCGTTCTATAATATCATCATCAGTAAGTACAACTACATAAATTTGAAACTACAAATATATGTATAAAGTTATAGTACACAATTTGAGTAAATGTACTCCCCTACGAGGATGATGTTTTCATTGAATCAATGTTATTTGTTTACTATGAGTTGGTGTACATGCTGAGTTCAAATTGTTGAGCATATTTAGCTCAATAAATAAAAATTATAAAATATTTGATTAATGTGTTTAAATAACAGGAAATGACTTAACCCTTCTAAAACAAACGGAAGTGTTTTGGAGAAAAAGAAATGACAGAAGTATGAAATGCGTATGCAAGCTGTTTCATAAATGACAAAACATTTAAACTTTTAAAGTATTTAAAAAAATCAAAAATATTTATTCACAATTTCCAGCTAAAAAATTCCGAGATATAAGCAAATCGTGAACGTAAATTTAATAAAATAATGAAGAAACATAAAATATATAGTCAAAAGTTAAATTATTATTATTAGTGGATTTATATTTATTTCTTTTAGAATTAGCTTTTGTAAGACCCGATTTTATTGTATGGGTCTTAGAGTTATTCTCCAAGTCACGTATTTCTGTATCTTGGCGTCGGGCTGGTGTAGTACAATGTTCGATGTTTCCTAATAGTTTTATTGTTAGCGTTTTAGTAAACGGGAAAAATATTAATTTACACAGTTTCTACAACTTCATAGATAAGAGAGGAATGAATAAAACAAATAATGGAATACGAGTAGTAAGCATATAAACATGTAGTAGAGACAAAATAGTAAACAGAAATATACAACGAAGAAGACTGGACATAGAAAATCGTGGAAAAATATGCATGGAATATTGTTTCCAGGTTCAGCAATATGACAATATTAGGCAAATCTATACGCCTATTGATTCGAAAGTTTTTATTTTAATGTACGATAGAATTAAAAATTAAAAATTAAAGGAAGCAAATAAATAGAATAAAACATTACTGAAACATAAAGAAATATAAAATTTATTAATAAATACTGTACTTTCATCTTTCAATTATTATTTAAACTTACGAATAATCCTACTCAATATCGTAGTGCTCGCCAGGTCAAGCCAGCATTCCATTACGTGTCTAACCCTACAAGGGTGACGTGCTAAACCGTTCCAAAGGCCACCTGGCAATGGTGTGGCCTGGGGGTTTCATCATTTTGTGCTCATATAACACAAAATATTATTACACAACTATTTATATTGGTATAAAAAGGAAATGTTTCAGTCGTATAAATTGGATGTTTGACCGATATCTAAACGTTACCAAACATCCATTGGAGATGTTTGAATGTATTTAAAGATAAGGTGGATGCGAGCATTGTATATTGTAGGGCATGATTGTAGAGGTATGGGCCCAATTCGACACTACCTCCGAACTGACCATGGTCCCAATTTAATCGTCGTTTTTACAACCCTAACAGACTGTGGGCCCAATTCCACATCACCCAGCGAGTGATGCAAAGTTTCATTTCTACTTAGAGGTCAAATTTTATATGCAGTCACTTGACTCTTAGGTAGAAATAGTGTATTCCTTTTCTAGAAATATCACGCACTGTCGTCATTCCTCATCGGAGTCATAAATCACTATCCACCAATCCCAACCCTTACACAATCCTATTAGTACGCTTCCGTGAATACCCTAATTACATTTGTTGCTATTTATATAATAAATTAAAATGTATAATTAATTAAGAAAATAATGAGACAAGCCTATGAAACTGCCGAAGTACAAGGGTTTTTAGAGTATAAGTTAAAAATGCTTCATTTAGTTTTTAAGATTTTCTAAGTAAATATTTAATTGGATATAAGGAAAATCTACTTACATGACGACACTTTTTTTAATTTTTGAAAATAACCTGCGACCACCTCTCCTTTCCCCTCGTTTTTGGCTTCTCTCTGCAGCCTCCGAAAGCCTGCAGCCTCCAAGTACAGCTTATAAAATTTTACCCATCGCTTACTTGAAGAATGCCTCGTTATCAGTCCAGTGACGTCACGCGGTGATGTTAACATTGCGGAAGAGTATGTAAAGGTATTCCTGGAGAAGGTAGTCAATTGTATTGACATGAAGACTGGTTCGGTCCAAAATATTTTCCATGATTTGCTAAGATTTAGAACAAACAAAATGTGAAACATATAGTTCAGTACTAAGCACTAAGCACGATTTATCCAAATTATCCGGATAAGTGAAATTGTCCTATATATCCAGTAAATATTTTTAACTAAGTCTTAGAATTCACATAAGTCTCTTGGGCGTCTAAATACAGTTTAACAGTGTGACATTATCTCCAAGATGAAGGTGACAAATCCTGGTGTGAGCTGAGCCCCCAAATAAAGACCCCTTCTCTAACTACCCATGACCTGCTACACACTTAGAAAACGTTCATTTCACACTGATATTTTCTCACATTATATTTGTAAAATTTCTATCCTTTTGTTGTGATACAAATTGTATGGCATGTTTAAATTACTTCGTTTCATCGCCATAATTGTTGGTTATTATCGAAATCTATAGATTTTAAATTTTGGTCATTTTTACCTACTTCAAAATATATACCAATTCATCATTAAATATTAAATATAGATATTACTTTATTAAATGAAGGTAACGAGTGATTGAAACCCTGTATTGATAGCTGATGCGTCCTTTCACAAAGTCCTTAAGAGACACATTAGGATAATCCTCGTAAGAGATTCTATTCAGACTAATGGATTACATTTCCTTCGTTTGTATCGAATTCATTATTCCAAACATGTTGGTGAAAGCAAAGCTATTATTATGATTAAAAAAGAGAATAAAACTATTGTTAAAGAAAATACCGCCATTTTTCTTTTTTTATTCGCGTTGAAATAAAGTGTGTTTTATGGGACGAATGTTTATGACATTTGCAGAAGAAAACATTTGTTCCATTAAAATTTTGGAATGTATCCAATCGACTAACTTCTTTCAAGATGACTTGAATTATTTCTCTATTGTTTTCTTTATCTATGAATACTAAAGGGTTTTCTTTTATATACGAAAGTTATGGCTGTATACGGAAAAACATTTGTTCATTAGAAGTTTGGAAAGTTTCCAAACGTCGGCTCTCTTAAGAAAACATAAATTATTACCATCTAGATTCTCTTCGCTCTAGGATGGTTAAATGATAAATGGAATTATTACTATAAAGACGTTTTATACACACACACACACACAAACATATATATATATATATATATATATATATATATATATATATATATATATATATATATATATATAGGTAAAATGTTATGAGCTGGCACTTGTTTCTTAGGTAGAAATTTTTGTATTCGTCATATACAAATATAGAAAATATCCGGCTCTGTCGTAATCCCTCATGGGGGCCATCAATCGCGGCCTACCAAACCAACCCTTAGACAAACCTAACACGCTTCCGTAAACGCCCTATCCACATTTGTTTCTATTAATACTATACATTAACATTATTATTAAGTAACAAAATAATGAGACAACCCTATGAGTTAGCGGAAGTACAAAAGTTGATGTTTCTGAAAATGACGTGCAAGCGCCTCCGACCTCCCTTCACCCTCTGCCTCTCTCAACAAAGTCCGCAGCCCCCAAGTGTCAGCTTATAAAATTGATTATGGATTACCTATAATTGGTTATTTTATTCCTTTTGTATTTGGAAGGCCGAATGATCAGAGATAATTTTAATGGTTCATTGTCCAATATATGTTTCACCTGTTTAATGCAGCATATCCTATAAATAGGCCTACATAACGTCCTTCCATTGTATTTAAAAAAAACAATATCTTTCCTGTAGTGTGACATTCTTCAAGTTTCCTATAAATAATTTTTGAATTAGTTCGCTTACTAGTTTGTAACAACTTTTATCTGACCCCATTTTTTATAAATATCGAAAAATAATAAAGAGGTGTTTTTTTCACTCGGAAAATTATTCACGACCTTATAAGTTTGGGCCTTAAAATTGAAAAGTGGTTCATTTAGTTTTTAAGATTTGCTAAGAGAATATTTAATTCGATATAAGAAAAATATACTTATAAGAAGAAAACAAATAAAAATTTTGGAAAAAACATGATTTATCACCTGCACAAGTATTCAGCCTTCTACTTTGCACAGGCCTGTCCCAACATGGGCGCAGTCTCCTCCTCGTCATTAATAAATAAGCTTGGATGTAGATTATTACTGTGAGCGTTTCTTGTTATGTAAACAACATTCCTGTACTGTATCAGCTTCAAACTCTTACGTCGACATGATGTTGGATAGTATAATATAGTGTGGTGAATTTGTGAAATGTTCAGAAACTCATATTGATTTACAATGGTAAACATTAAAACAATTAACTCAATAAATCTAAAGTAAAACTAAATCTCAATACACAATAACTTATTACAAGAAACACACTAGTTAATTAAAAACAGACTAGTTTCGACAACGATTTGGCTTTCAGTGCATGTGTACTGGTGTTTTAATTTTTACCGTTGTGAGTTGTTCTTACTAGCTAAGCTCTGGTTAACTAATTACCTATATTAATTCATTATAGAGTTTAGAAATGGTTTAAAACCGTTTAAAGTGTAGAAAGATATTAACTATTTGCAGGTTAAAAATACAAATAGGTTAAACGTTTCATATTGCTTAGAATCCACCATTTTGAAATTCCACTGAAAATCGATACATTGCATAGAGTCGCACTTATTTTTTGTGAAATATTTTCAATTAAAATAAAATAATTCGTTTTATTTCAACATATAACGGCTGACGGCTTTTACACAAACATATCAGTGGCAGCTGAGGGTTTCATATTTACTACTAGGTAAGTATGAACCTAGGTTTTCTAAAACCTAAGAATAAGTTCTGTTTTGATTGTCGTCATGTAAAGAAGCTCCTGAATATGCGAAACATGATACAGCTGAGAGCCATTGTACTTCAAAAATTCTACTTTATAAAATATATATATATTGATAAACTTCAATATATGCTTAGGGTATCCCTACACAAACAGTTTAAAGAAAAGTGGTATGATAATAGTTTTAAAAACAATATCTTATGTATTTTATAATTAAATCCTAGTTTTACTGTACCAAATTTTAATTTGTAAAGTTACGTAATGTTATGTTTTTCGCTAAAATTTTATTTAAATTTTCCCATAGAAATTGAGTCTTAAATCTCGCAAATTCCCTCTGCTGAGAATAACTTCTGATTTGTTAATTTGTCTCCGTGACAACGCCTATATTCACCTTCTTAATTATAATATGCTGGCTTATATAAAGTAAAAAAAAATATACTCTATAAAGAAGTGTTCGGTTATTAACAATCAATCTTGATTGTCTTTAACATCTCTTGCTCCTTTGTGTGTTATACACTATGGGAGATCATTGTGAAATTTCTAAAGTCTACTTATCTATTTTATATAAATACAATCTAATCACAAACGTCTTTATTTATATCACTATGTTCATTTCGATTGCAAAGCAATCATCGTTAGAACAAATAGTTACAAGAATAACAACCGGTACAATGTCTAATCTAAATATCAAAAACAATACTCGTATTTTTTTATACAACAGTTTACAAAATCCCATATTTAGGTAGACCATATTTTACTAATGCACTATAAATCTTCTTCTCTACGATAATATAACGTTTTTCGTGCTTAATTTATTTCGCCCTGACAAGGTTACAAGTGGTTCTGATTTCAGAAAAGAACTCCACAATACTTCTATCAGAGACAATAGATGTTGGCACCTTACCAATCCAGGGCAATATATCTTCTATTCAGGTGCAAATGTATATACGAGATCCATTGCGGTCAGCTCATTCATATACTAAACACCTTAATGGCAGTTTCCACCTGCTGTGTTTCCAGTTGAATTTTGTTCGTCGTGTTATATTTATTATGATTTTGTTAAAACTTATTTTATCTTGTGTGTAATATATATATATATATTTGTTTAAACTTTTTTACAAAAAAATGGCCCGGAAGCTCTTTAATTAAAATTAACGGTTTTATCAAAATTAACTATTAATTATTCATCAGTATATTCGTATCTAACTCAAGATATTTTAATGCCGGCTTCGAAAATATATATCAGTAATTCTAACCTTTTCCTACTATTTTACTATAAATCTACAAACAATATTTCAAATTTTGCACCCATTACTAATGCTGTCGACAAGAATTTTATTAACAATGGTGTCTAGTGAGCAGATTGTTTTACTTAATTAAAAATTCCTCTTTAAAGATAGGTTTCGATGAAATATTTCGATATACTTTTACATCCCCTTGTTTGTCTTACCTTCTGAAATTGATTACCAATGAGCCTTGACACTTTGCGCTTAATCCAGTATTCATATTACTATATGGTTCAAGTAGAAAAACTATACTCTATCGAGCCTAGACACACTCTAAGGCTGCGGAGATATAGAAGACAACTGGCGATTCCAACGTAAACTTGAGTTGCTATTAGTAAAGTTGCTTGTCGGTTTACACGATTGTTCATATAAAGTTGCTAGTTTAGTTGTCAGTTATGTCGTCGTCAGAGAAAGATGGCCTATATTTTAAAGGTTTATATTTAAAGAAAGATAGAGAAATAAATTTCAGCTGGAGAAGATTAACAATAACGCTCAGCTTAGGTGAATTGCTCATTTATGTATTTAGTTTTATGTATAACTGCAGAACTTAAAATAACATAACATTACAATAACATAATAATTACTTTTTAAACAAATGAAATTTTATAGTTCAAGTGCCGATTATATATATATTGATAAGATTGTTGGTAATCATTTATATCGTGTTGACGTTGTTGGGTACACAAATCATGACCAGAACCAGCAATGTTTTGTTTTTCTGACATACCATACCAGTATATTAAACGACTATTCAAAGAAACAGAAACCCAAAAATTACAAATAAAAATAATAATTATTTAATTACGGGAACATTGTTGAGAAACGCAAACACAACACAACAAATACTGCTGGCAACTGAGAAACTGAGCATCAAGTTTACAGAGCAACATTATTTTCTGTGTCACTGGCTAGTCACGTTGCTATCACTTCACTATAAATATGTGCATTCAACTCTATATGCTGTGAAAAAGAAACTCAAGTTTGAGTTCCTTGGCCGTCACCAGTTGCATTCTTTATGCCTAACGGTCAATTACAAAAAAGTGTACTAGAATAATCATGTGCGCCTAATAACTTGAACAGAGCTACTTACCTCACATTTCCTATATCCTTTTAAAATTGTTTCCTTCGTAAATGGTATCGGCTGATATAAAAAAAAATTTTATGAGTAAAAATAATTGTTACTTGAGCAAGTAATTTAATCAGCTACTTTCTTGTTGAAAATAATAATACTAATATATTCGTGTTTAAAATTTATTCTACCCTTGTACGAATTATTATGGCAGACAGTTTTTTATTAGCTGAGTGAAAAGATACGAATTTATATAAAACAAGATACTTTTGCTTTTATAAAATTCGACCGTATTCGTCTCCGTAGCATCTTTCCTGATACAAAAAATCTAACTACCGTAGCGTCCCGATGTAGTTCACCCGAGCCTTTCATTAGCCCTAGCCCCCTTGATTTCCTGATTACAAATCTTATTGTCCCTTGATGTACAAATCTAACGTCTAGCCTCAAGTACAAATCTCACGTCTAACTTCACGTACAAATCTCACGTCTAACCTCAAATACAAATCTAACGTTAAACCTCAAGTACCAATCTCACGTCCAGCCTCACTCACAATCCGACGTACCTCACGTACAAATCTTACGTCTAGCCTTAAGTACAAATCTCACCTCTAACCTCAAGTACAAATTTCACGTCTAACCTCAAGTACAAATCTAACTTCTAGCCTCAAGTACAAATCGCACGTCTAACCGCAAGTACAAATCACACATCTAACTTCACGTACAAATCTCACGTCTAACCTCAAGTACAAATATCACGTTCAAATTCAAGTACAAATCTAACGTCTAACATCAAGTACAAATCTCATGTCTAGCCTCAAGTACAAATCTCACATTCAACCTCAAGTATAAATCTCACGTCTAACCTCAAATACAAATCGCACGTCTAGCTTCACGTACAAATCTCACGTCTAACCTCAAATACAAATCTAACGTTAAACCTCAAGTACCAATCTCACGTCCAGCCTCACTCACAATCCGACGTACCTCACGTACAAATCTTACGTCTAGCCTCAAGTACAAATCTCACCTCTAACCTCACGTACAAATATCACGTTCAAATTCGAGTACAAATCTAACGTCTAACTTCAAGTACAAATCTCATGTCTAACCTCAAGTACAAATCTCACGTTCAACCTCAAGTATAAATCTCACGTCTAACCTCAAATACAAATCGCACGTCTAACTTCACGTACAAATATCACGTCTAACCTCAAATACAAATCTCACGTTCAACGTCACGTACAAATCTTACGTCTAGCCTCACGTACAAATCTCAAGTCTAACCTCAAGTACAAATTTCACGTCTAACCTCAAGTACAAATCTAATGTCCAGCTTCAAGTACAAATCGCACGTCTAACCGCAAGTACAAATCGCACGTCTCACTTCACGTACAAATCTCACGTCTAACCTCAAGCGCAAATCTCCGTTCAAACTCAATTACAAATCTAACGTCTAACATCAAGTACAAATCGCACGTCTAACCTCAAGCACAAATCTCACGTTCAAACTCAAGTACAAATCTAACGTCTAACATCAAGTACAAATCTCACGTCTAACCTCAAGTACAAATCTCACGTCTAACCTCACGAACAAATCTCTCATCTCACCTCAAGTACAAGTCTCACGTCCAACCTCAAGTACAATTGTCACGTCTAGCCTCACATACAAATCTCACTTCTAACCTCACATACAAATCTCACGTCTAGCCTCACGTACAAATCTCACGTCTAGCCTCACGTACAAATCTCACGTTTAGCCTCACATAAAAATTTCACGTCTAGCCTCACGTACAAATTTCACGTTTAGTCTCAAGTTCAAATCTTACCTCTAACCTCACGTACTAAACTTACGCCTTATCTCACGTACAAATCTCACACCTAACCTCACGTACAAATCTCTACATGTATTTTTTTAAATTACGTAGATATTAACCGAGAAAGGATTTGATTATTTTTTTTTTTAAACTATCACTTCATTAAATATTGACAGACATAATCTTTATTAATTGTCATGATCTGAATTGAATTAATTGTAAACTAAACGTAACCATATGTAATGAAGGATATAAGACACTCGAAAATTGTATAACATAACATGCCAATAAAAGGATTACTACTTGACAAACACCCACTCGACTCATATTTTTCCGATTCATAAATGTTACTAAAATATACACAAAAACAATAAATAAGTTGTTTTCGTTGCAAAACTTGAACGTGGTTTAAATATGACAAATATTGAAGCTTAACCTCAATATACCAACACACACACACACACACACACGAAAGGCAAATGGATCCTTATAAAATGGACCACTATATAAAACTGCAATAAAATATTGCTATGAATCAACAACTATCAATCAAAGTATTTAAAACCTATATTTATTTTGGCCATAAAATAAAATTATCTAAATGACTAACAGTATCATTGAACTCGAAAAACACGCTATAAACGTATGCCTAAAATTTTATAAACTTAAATTATATTAATAAAACCTAGCACTATATTATTCTACATAACTATAAAAAATACCTATAAAATAACTGGTTGGCGGGAGTTTGGTTGTATAAGAACCACACGCAAGCACGTTTATCTCGTAAGCCAGTCACGTTGTCTCAAGATGGGCCTACGCATGTTGGAAATCTAGGTCACTCGTTCAAGTTATTGTATACTTCAAGTATGAATCTTTATTTTTATTTCTTATCAACGAAATCATCTTAACTAGGGATGGGCCGATTCCTAAAATTTACGATTCCAATTCCGATTCTAAAATTTCCCGTTCGATTCTCGATTCTTTAGTCGACTCTCGATTCTTTCAAGTTATATTAGCTTACATGCTAGTTCTCTAATAATTAATTTAGTTAACATCTTGGTCATATGCAAAACCTTTTAAAAGTTCTGTTTTAACGTAATAGGCTACACAAAACCTTCAACCTTGATTTATCAATGGTATTTTTAAAAGAGTATAAACATATCAGATAGAAGTAATGACTTATTTTAGAGTTAAAAAAGAGTTACACTATTTTATGCTGTTTGAAAAATACCTAAGCCTATTTACATTGTCTCTCAAAACAATACAAAAATTCAAAACAAACAACATAACAAGTAAGAAATTAATACAAATAGGATAGTTTTTAATATTTAAAAGTCTAGCAGGTAATGTACATTTCTGTTTAAAAATACAAGCGTTTGAACGCGTTGTGGGTCAAGCTAGTTTCATCGCTTCTGATATATAACTCCTGAAGTTAAGAAGGGTTTTTCAGAAAACACGGTCACGAGTGGGCAGACAGGTATTGTATTGCCGTTGCATTTAAATAAAGGTATTTGGCACTTTGTACTGCCAAATACTTGCCAACATCACAATCTGGACTGGCTAATGGTTCCCCCAGATAATTGTTTACTTCTTCTTCTACTGTCAAAGCCCCTGGGGTACCTTCTTCTTCAACATCCTGGATTAGGGGATACCTTCTCCACATCTGGTGGGACCTTTTTTCTGCAGGTGTCTGGAACAAGTGCAACTGATTCAGGCCTATTTTGTATTTATTACTCAATCCCAGTTGATTTTTAACCGACTATCACTTGTAGGTCCTGTGTCTGAGGATAAAGTTTCTTCAAGTATAGATCTTTTTTGTTGATAAATTTGGGCGAAATGAATGTTAAGTGCTTTTTCATATTTGATATATTATGTGGTTTTCCACCATCAGTTTCTGTTAACCGTCATCGAATTGACGCGACGGCCAGTACCCTGAACCGAATACCCTCGGACCTCTTAACGCTTTATGTTTATTAGTACTTCTCAGCTGATGTTGCTACTTTTCGAAAACTTAAGGCACAGTACTTAACAACAAGCTTCACACTACTTACAGATGTAATTACGATGGTTTTTGTTTGATATATACACGCCGACGGGATTAAAAACATGATGTTATTCTAAGAGCTTTTTGTCCGTAGTTACGGGCCGACACACATATTTGTTATAACGTATTGTAATGATTTTCATTACTGTTTCCAAATTTCACAAAACCTTAAAAGTAAATCGGAAATATTGACTAAATATTTAGTTGTAAAATAATCCTTAGAAACGGACTTTGTGAAAGTTAAGTACAAATATTGATACACTTAGATAAACTCATCCTTACTAGGAAGTAAATTATAAAACGTAAATTCCTTACCAAGTAAATTATTTGGTGTTAAAACTTTTACTTAATATGAATCTTGGATAGTATTTACTGGACCTGTAGCATTACTTATCAGAGAGAGAATATATTACACTCTAGTTCTATATTCAAAATATTTATAAACTCACAAATCAAACACATGTGACACGTTTACGTGTCTTAGTGATAGGCGCCAAAAACACTTTTATGATCAGTCAGTTTATTATTTGGGTAACCGGGACATGAAATTATGGTTTTGTTGTTTCTTGCTAACACAAAACACAAAACATATCAACACAGTGTTGCATAGATAATAAAATTTAATTAAATCAAAAACAATGTCGGGTTAATTGGTCCGACGGAGTTTATTTACGTTTCATTTACGGTAGGGAAAAACTATGTTGGGCCAGTTGGTCCGACACGTATTTTTATAAATAGTATGATAAGAAACGTATATTTATACTTAGATATGATAGGGGAACAAAGTATAAGAACACATTATTTAAAAATGAGCTTAAAATATTTTGGCAATTCTCTATGAAAAAGCCGATATTGTGGCCGGCAGCTAAAGTATTAAGGTACAGTGACTTAGCCTTCGCTTTGTTTTTTAACCTACACGAACTATTTCACCTGTAAGTTTATATTAATTTACATTATTTTGCCACATTTGTAGCTACTGTTCGGATCTGTTTATCATGTAATAAATAGTTTCATTTGCTATTACAATCGTGTTTATTTTCTTTTCGCTCCCAAATATATTACATTACTGTGAGAGTGATATCTGTCTATAATATAATTTATTGAGGTTAAGTTTCGGAGGAATAATACAGTGTTTCTGTTATCCGTCTATTCGCTCAAACATCATGGCCACGGTTAATCGAGTTTTTACTATACTTTTTGTGTTTTGTTCTGACATCTATAAATCAGTTACAGTAAGACACGTGGGGGAGAGAGAGAGAATCGAAGCCGCTCTAGTGAGAGAGAGAGAGAGAGAGAGAGAGAGAGAGAGAGACGAGCTATGTCAAACGACCAGAAATGGTTACGAACATTATTGCTGTTGCTTCATAAATAATAATATTTTCGTTTACTTTTATCATTTAATTCATTCAAAGCAACTAATACATAAATAAAACATAGTTGGTAATTAATTATTTTTCCAATAAATTACTCGACACACATATTTTAATAGTTAACAAAATAGGAATCGGAATCGACACTATTATGATGAAGAATCGAATATCGACGATTCCTCGAAACCACCTAGAATCGACGATTCCTAGAATCGAGAATCGGAATCGGCCCATCCCTAATCTTAACCCAATGTTTTGTAGTTATACCTTATTATAGCTAAGTAATTGTGTAACATAACATAGTGAGGTGATTCGTAGATAATTTTGTTTTAAGGTTTAATGACGTAAAAGTGAGGTTATGGTTCCAAAACAAAGTTTGTAGTGTTCGACTGTTAAAATCTATTGCCTCTGGAATAAATTCGGGGTTATTAGTATTTACACAAGCATATAATAACTAGACTTATTTAATTTACGTCACTTTTATCGTCGACGTTTCGGTCACTCGAAGAATCTTAAGAGGTAAATCTCAATACGTAAATTCAAAATAATAAAACAAAATGTAATATAACAATACAACTTAAAACACTTTGTTGTTAATATTTTAATGTAACACATCACAATTTGGTTAGGTTATACTTTGGGGATAGAATTGACTATTACATTTCTCAAGATTTACCTCATGTATTGATTATTTTTACTCGTTTCTTGATAATGGCCATAAGATACATTGAATGTCCAAAACGTCGACAATAAAAAAATGTAAGATTAGTATGTACTTAACAATATAAATATTGCCAAAAAGCCCTATACCACAAACATAAATAATATTACAAGTTATCTAAGATTAAACCATTATGTAACGTATAGATGACCAAGTCTGCTTTATCACAGGTTCATATTACAAAATTACAGTCTAAAATACGATAGCTTACAAACTAGATTGATCTTAGGTATTTTGTAATACTATTTAACTTTGATTATTTGTGTGACATTTGACTTTTCCCAATGTTTTTATTAGAATGTATTGACCCCCTATGCTCCTGATATTGTATAATGGAATAGTTATTGCTTACAAAGTGTCATGAGCAGCTCATTAGAGTCCTGAATTTATTAATTACTATAATAAAGACGTCTGTATATTTTCAATTAATCTCTTTTTTCTTGTTAGGTATTCTCTAGCATCATATTTTAAAATGAAAAATTAAACTTGGTTAACGCTTTATCAAGTATTTTCTTATTGTCAAGTATAACACCTTTCGAGTAATAAGGGATAAAACGTGATTTTATTAGACATTTTTGTGACAAATTCATTATTTAATAGCTTGTAGCTAATGTGAATTAATCTACGACATTTATACAAACAAGTGTCTTTTCAACTTGAATTGTAACATGGTTATATTGCAGCAGGAATTGTATTTTAAATGAAACCAAATAAAAATTAAAAATGTGTTATTTTCTCTAATTATTTTATATTTGTTTGTAATTTTTTTTAATATAAATTAAAACGTCTTCATTAGTTACAGAAATGTTATTCCCTACGAAGATAAAACTTAAATTAAACTAAATAAAATAACAAATGCCGAAGGAAACAGGGTTTATTTATAAATCAAAGTACAATTTTATATTGAAACAAAAGCCGATTGAGAGAAACAAATACGAGATTATCCCCACTTATAAGATCTGTGTTTGCAATTGAGGAATCGATGCGTAGTAGCAGATCCGCTCAACCTCTTCAGGATGTATTTATATAAAGGATGTATTTCAATGAAATTGCCTTTTTATTTAAACGTTAAAATCCTGATAAAATGATTCAAAACGTCTTATACGTTATATTTATAAATATGTTTGTGATTCTTAGGTGAACGGTCAACGTTTTGTGTCTCGCCATGAAATGATGGAAGGATTGTGAGTAATAAATATCATTAGAGAGGGCGATTAGCAAATTGGAGAGTAAGGATTCGAGGAGGGATACAAAAGTCAAAATATAGGATTCATGTTTCATTTACACACGGGCTTTGTATCAAGTTATTAAGGAGTTAAACCTCTATTCCGGGAGAAGGAGTATGGAAGAATAGGTAAATGTAAGGGTTATAATAAAAATCTCTTTGATATGCACAGGATTTCCCTTGCCACAACCAGCGTATAGCCGCTACTCAATGTATTATACCTGACCTTAATAACCTAACCTATATAGACAAAATCCTGTCCCAGATGTTTTCAGGATTAATTTAATTTTAGTAAAAAAGGATTTTCCTGGTTTACACTCATAAAAAATCTAAACTCAACAAATAAAATGACAACTAGTGTCATTTCGTTAAAAATAATTTTATTGAAACCATTTTAGTTTGTTTATTGATTGTCCTTTTACATTAATGTAACTACAAAACCACTAATAAAAACTATTTTATAATATATTTTTAAAATTATTTTATCTTCTACTTCAAATATAGAATGTATTTGTATGAAATATCCAAGTATATTTTACGTGAAACTAGTTTTTCTTTTTATCTTTTTATGAGGACAATCCAATAATATAACTATATGTTGGGACGTCACGACTAGGAGCTTTATCGAAGAGAAAATCTGTTGATCCAAAAATATGATTGAAATGAAAATTAGAAAAATGTTTGTGTTTTTAGTTTTCGTGAAACTATAATTGCTTTGGAATTGTTCTGAATATCAAGTAAATTATTTTCTTATAAGTTTTAATTGCATCTCTTATTTTACGGAATGCAATAGACTCACGATTTGACGATAAATCAAACCTCCTTTCCTTCTAACCATACACTTCAGGTTGGTTATTATTTTAATGGCATTCGTCATCTTGTGACGTAAGCCCAGATATTCAAATACTTTAAAATGTAGCTACAAAACGCGTCTCGACTTTTAAAAACACGGCCAATCTAAGTAATGCCGGTTACTGTCTAAGGTAACGCATAACAAAAGCGATCCACTAATTGCGGGGGAAACAGGTTGGCCAACTAGGAAAACCTAATTTGTGTATTCCAATCTGTAATAAAAATACATGTATGATACATTTTGGAATATTTTGAAAATTATCTACAATTTATTGGGGAAACTCTACCACTATCACTGAATTATGCTGGGTCATGTGACTACAGCTCCTGGATCTAACTAAATGGGTTAAATACCTAGATATTTAAGTATCTACATCATAATTATAATTTATTGGGAAATATACACTGATGGATTATGTTTGGAGTAACAGAGTTAAATTTATTTTAAAAATATCTAATTAACTGAAGGTTTTCTTATAAATAAATTTTAGAAATGGGAAGAAGAAACTTTGTACCGAAATAATTTCCTTATAGATATTGGTTATTTGACAGAGAGAAACAGAGAGAGAGAGAATAAAAAAGAGAGAAATAGGAAAGAAAGTTCCCGAGTAAAAGATAAAGTGGAAGTAAATTTAAAGGGAAGGAAGGAAAAGTTTAGAAATAGTTAAATGACAGATTAGATTGAGATAAATTGATTCCATACAACCAGCAAGCTAGTGGAGGTTAAAGGATGATTGCAGCAGATTTCCTTTGTTGGGGGGGGGGGGAGAATTCGCTATGAAATAAAACTGTGAATGAATGCATAAAAACTTTGTTTATATTTCAAACAACATTTATTTTAAGGAAAAATAAATTTAACCTTTATGGGATCAGTTTAAAAGCAACCATGGCGAAAAATAATTAAAACTAATTAAAATAAAGTTAGTTTCAAAGTGACAGAATATACCTCTATGGAAATCAATCTAAATATATCTACTAATCCTTATTGTTACTATATTTTTATAATATGTTATGTTCTGAACCAAACTTGGATAACACGAAACCCTGTTAAAAATCGAGAGCAAAAAACATCATGAACTGGATGAAAATGCACCCCCAGTATTTTCAGATCGCAAGACGTAGGCCTACAAATTAAATGAAAATATGTATAAAAAATTTAAAAAACATACATACGATTCATCTTTTACTTAAACAAGTAATATAAACAACACTTTTTAATCTCAATTCCTACTTACGTGAACAAAGAAAAGTTGTATTTTATTTATTTTTTATTAAATAATTATAAATAAGGTAAAAAACATAACATAAGTGTTATACAGGTATTCTACCACATAACCTATAACATATAATCAGCTATTTTATCAAATTATATATTATCACTTATTTTAAGCCGAATGAGAGGAAATTACTATTATGCATTTTTAGCTCGTCTTGCTAAAGGGCTTCTACCATTTAAAACTAAAATTATTGAAACAATATATGAAAACTTGTATTGGCATACAGTGTCAAATAATACTTGATTTTAAAAATGTTATTTACGGAATTGAAAAATAATTAAAAACGTAAATATATGGAAATTTATCATGTCGTGTGTTCTTACTTTATACTATTTAAATTTATATATAAATAAATTAATATATGAGGTGCCAACAAATTTTAAATGCTTGTTTATTCATGATAAGTAATTGTTTATATTCTTGTTAGAAATGTTTTAAGAATTGACTACATTTTGTCGTAGTTGACCAAAAATACGTCTTGTGTTTGCAATGATGTAAATGGTCTGTTCAAACTTCAGTTCTATTCAAATAAAGATACCTCAATCGCCTTTGTACTATTAAATACAAAGAACCCTACTTACTGTTTCAAGAAGTGTACGCATAAGTCTATTATGTCAACTGCTCAGAGGCTTTTACCATACGAAACTTTATTCGCGTTTGCTTAACTAGGTAACGCATTGCCATGGGTTTACTTTTCCGATATAAATGAGGTAACGATCGTAGCAACCGTTGAAGTAAGATTTGCAAAGTGCAATTTTACCTTTTTATTTGCCCTTGGTGGAACATATTTGCCAAAATTATTAGTATGGTATTTAACCTGTTTTAGGTATTAAAAAGTGTGAAAAAGCAATATATGGAACTTATTCACTTTGAAAAAGATCAACGGACAACAGAAGTAACTCCTTACGGAGCACAGAAATTACGTCGCCAAGCTTGTATCGTTGGAAAGGCCCGTCGTAATGCGTGTTTGCTATCAGAAAGTCTCCCCACTAGAAGAACATGCCAACTCCTTCCTAGACCGCTACAGCTTTCCTTAATTACTTCCGGTCTCGGAGAATGCGTAAGGCTAATCATGCACGCACTGTTCTGTACAGGTTAGGTCGCGTAAGGTTTTGTTCTTCGAATACTGGTTTCTGTTTTCAAGTTTCCTACTTTGTTTGGCAAGACCAATGAAAGTGAGCTACGGGTAAGCGAGTCACTACAGTTCCTTTAGTAGAAGCTATCACGACGCGTCTGTTCAAGTTAGGTTGCGTAACGTTTGGCTCCTGGAACAGATATTTTCTGTTTTCAAGGTCCCCACTTGTTTCGAAAAATACAATGAAATTGAGCTTTCGCTACGGTTACTTCAGTAGGAGCTATCACGCATGCGTCTGTACAGATTAAGTCGTTGTTCCTTGAGCAGCTGAATTCTGTTTTCAAGGTCCCCACTTGTTTCGAAAAATACAATGAAATTGAGCTTTCGCTACGGTTACTTCAGTAGAAGCTATCACGCATGCGTCTGTACAGATTAAGTCGTTGTTCCTTGAGCAGCTGAATTCTGTTTTCAAGGTCCCCACTTGTTTCGAAAAATACAATGAAATTGAGCTTTCGCTACGGTTACTTCAGTAGGAGCTATCACGCATGCGTCTGTACAGATTAAGTCGTTGTTCCTTGAGCAGCTGAATTCTGTTTTCAAGGTCCCCACTTGTTTCGAAAAATACAATGAAATTGAGCTTTCGCTACGGTTACTTCAGTAGAAGCTATCACGCATGCGTCTGTACAGATTAAGTCGTTGTTCCTTGAGCAGCTGAATTCTGTTTTCAAGGTCCCCACTTGTTTCGAAAAATACAATGAAATTGAGCTTTCGCTACGGTTACTTCAGTAGAAGCTATCACGCATGCGTCTGTACAGATTAAGTCGTTGTTCCTTGAGCAGCTGAATTCTGTTTTCAAGGTACCTACTTATTTCGTCAAAACCAATGCAAGTGAGCTTTCACTACAGTTACGTCAATAGAAGCTATGACGCACGCGTTTGTATAGGTTAGATCACGTGACGTTTGGTTATTCGAACAGCTGGTTCTTGTTTTCAAGTTTCCTACTTGTTTCGGCAAAACCAATGCAAGTTAGCTTTCGTTATGGTAACTTCAGTTGACGTTATCGTGCACGCGTCTGTACAGGTTAGATCACGTGACGTTTGGTTCTTCGAACAGCTGGTTGTTGTTTTCAAGTTTCCTACTTATTTCGGCAAAACCAATGCAAGTTAGCTTTCGTTATGGTAACTTCAGTTGACGTTATCGTGCACGCGTCTGTACAGGTTAGGTCACGTAACGTTTGGTTCTTCGAACAGATGGTTCTTGTTTTCAAGGCTTCCACTTGTTTCGGCAAAACCAATGCAAGTTAGCTTTCGTTATGGTAACTTCAGTTGACGCTATCATGCACGCGTCTGTACAGGTTAGGTCACGTAACGTTTGGTTCTTAGAACAGATGGTTCTTGTTTTCAAGGCTTCTACTTGTTTCGGCAAAACCAATGCAAGTTAGCTTTCACTACGGTAACTTCAGTTGACGTTATCATGCACGCGTCTGTACAGGTTAGGTCACGTGACGTTTGGTTCTTCAAACAGCTAGTTCTTGTTTTCAAGGCTCCCACTTGTTTCGGCAAAACCAATGCAACTTAGCTTTCTCTACGGTTACTTCAGTAGTACTTCTGAAGATGATTACCATGTGGTGCTTAAAGTAATTTTTAGTAAACTGATTGATATTTATATTTTGGTCAGTGGGTTTTGGTTCATTGAGTTAAAAGTAGTCTACAGTGTTAAAGAAATTATTAAATGAATTAAATCTTTTATAAGAAATTCGGGCAAATTAATGAGAGCTATATATAGTACACGTTTTTCTTGAAAGAAATAAAAAAAAAAAAACATTTGTTATATTGGTCTAGGCTGGTGAATACAAGATTTACAGGAGGAAAAGGTATAATTGAACTACATACTTTGAAAGGTTTGGGAAATGCATACGGTTTTGTTGCAATATTATACACCCTACACTTACTGCCTTAGCTTTAGCATAGGTGGACTAGCTCTTTAAACTCAAACAAAATAAAATATCTGTAAGTACTATGATATTCAATGGTAGAATCTGTGTTACTAATGGTATTTAAATAGGAATTATTTCTGAGGAAATTGAAATTACCTCTCTACTGTAGTTACTGCTTTTTATAACAAAAATGCAAAAAAATTTAAAAACCCTTCCCCCCATACACTGTTATATTCACGATAAAATGAGAACAATATACCATGCTGAGCTACATAATTTGGACGGTTTGGGAAATATACGGGATTTTGTTATAGTATGAAAACCACTACATCGCAAACCTTAAAAATTTCTAATTCTTTAAGTAAAATCCATAATTAAAATTGGTGAACACCATGCGAATTTATGATAAATTCTGCTTTATTTTAACTATTGAAATGAGAATTCCAGTCGTTTCTAAAATCCAGAAGCATCCATAAACTGTATTAAAGTTCATCATTTGTTTAGCGTAAAAATTCGATAAATTTCAAAATGTTATCGGCTATTCAATCATCATCAAAAAGTAAGGGTAACAAAATATTATTACTAAGCTGTATAAATTGAACGATTTGGAATATATAAATGGTTTTGCATTACTATTTAAACTCAATATAGCTTAAACTTCAATCATGGATAACTCTGTTACATGTCAGGCTAAACCTGACGACCTCTAAATAACTTCTTGCAAAACCTATAATTTAGAAAAAAACGTATTCTGACAAAGCTTTTCTATCGAGCTAGTTGATCTCGTCATTATCATTTTCGATGATACTAAGACCCATCATAATGGTTTCTAAATGTATTGTTTCAGCATGGTTCATAAATTTACCTAAATTGTAAGTCCTCCAGTTGGCAATTTTATGATTAACGCTATAGTATGGCAGTACGTCAGTTGCAGTTACGAGTTTTAATTTTACTATTATAATTATATCTTTTTATATTTGCCTCTACCATCGTTTCGTAACATAAACCCAAGTTATATTTAATTTAAGGACCCAAGTTGAATATTTTCTTTTCCCCTATAAATCCTATTTACTAAAGAAGGGTTTGGTTCTCTGGGAGTATTAAAGATGGATTCATGGATTTTATGAGAGTAAGTAAAGGAATGGAACAAGTTTGTCGTGGTAGTGCTATGAGTATTTACCAGCATGTGTTTATTTAAAGATATACAGTATGATTCTATTATGTCACATAATTATGTGCCATAATAATAGTTCTCGTGGTTTTTCCATGAGAAATACTCATGGACTTAATCAACTTATATATGCCCATTAGGAGAAACACAAGTTTTTAAATAAAAATAAGACATTGTGTATTTTTATTACTCTAATATTCATTTCATTTGAAAACGGGAGTTTCTTTTGAAGTCGACTAAGCTTGCTTAAGTGACAAAATTGTATGTCATAAGAATTCCGTTTAATATTATTTTCTTTTTAAAATCTACCTAATGCCCACATAGTGTTTAGTTTATACCTAACTCTCTATTGACACTACAAACCACTATACAGTGCCTTAACTAAAATATTCTAGATGCGAGTGTTGTTGAGATAATATGAAGCTACTAAGAACCATAATGGTGGAAAAGAAATGAGCAAATTTTTCACAGTTGTTCAATGATAATATTATGGATAGCAAATTAAACTTCTAGAGTAATTTAACTGTATGACTTGGTTTCATTACTTTTTATAACACATTATTCTTCTATTTCCTAAAATTAAACTGATATTAATAAAGATATTTCAAAATTGTCCCTAGTAAAAATGAAATAATAATAATGAACTATTATTTTTGTCTACACATAATAAAATTAAAAATAGATATGCTTTTACAAATACACTAAAACTGAATAAACAAAAGAATGGAAATATTATTAAATTGAAACATCATGAGAATAACAGAGTGATCATAAAAATTCCTTTGATCTGAGAAATGTAAATAAACAAAGCCGCCATTTCATTATTAGAATAATTTCATTAATGAAATTTTGCTTTAGCATTACATTGTCTCTTCTCTAAGAGCATGAAATATTTATTTAAAAATACTTTTTAGTGCACTACGAGAATTTAATTAATTAAATTTATAACAAAATATACCGCTCACATTCTAACGCGCATGCGCACTTATATATATATATATATATATATATATATATATATATATATATATGGGTGTGTATTCGTTTTTGGAATTGTTTAAAATGAATGATAATATATATTTGTTGATTCCATCTTCAAGTGAGGTACTAGTTTTTCACAAAACACTTGTAAATATGATACAAACTTGCCTATACGAGCACCTACTTATATCTGTTGAGGGCGGCCGTTTCGGAAGATGTGTTCCATTGTCCTTTACGGTCTTAGGTGACCGTGGGACACATCTCCCGAAACGGCCTTCGTCAACAAATATATGTAAGTGCTACTATAGGTAAGTATGTAAAATGTTTACAAGTGTTTTGAAAAATAATTAAGTATATATATATATATATATATATATATATATATATATATATATATATATATATGAATATATATATATATATATATATATATATATATATATATATGAATATATATATATAGGCCCTATATATATATATATATATATATATATATATATATATATAAATATATATATATATATATATATATATATATATATATATATGCCAGTATGAACAATTTTAAAAACTTACACTCAGGGCACTACTGAAACCTCATAGTATTCTTCTGTAAAAAGCTCAAATTTTAAGATAAATATAAAATGGAATTCTTGAAATAGAATATTTAGATGTTATATATATATATAACAAAATATGTTTTATTGTTTAATATTGAAAATTACCAGAAATTACAAATACAAGAACAATTTTATGCAATATACAATTCAAAACTTTTCGGTGGCAAGAAATACCAACAACCTCAAGAACAATGATAATGTATATATGAAATATTTTATTCTTCCTGGTGATCTTGGTACTGTTTGCCAACGAAAACCTTTGAATTTTATATTGCGATAAATTATTCTTGTATTTGTATTTTCTTGCAATTGTATTTCATTTAATGTAACCTACCAGAATTCTTGTGCCCAGAAGATAATTCTAGCTGTGATACCGTCTGCCAATCTTACTTCCTTTTTTTACCTAATGGTTACTCATGTTACATTGCAAAAACGCTGTTGCTAAAGGTATAACTTGAAATAGAAAAATAGATGTATATATATATATATATATATATATATATATATATATATATATATATATATATATATATATAATAGGAAAAAACAAAAAGCATCTGTTACAAATATAACAGAAAAAAATATTGTATAAGTTAGGTATATAGATGAGATTGAGTAAATGTTTGAGTGTATCAGCTATTTGCAAGACAACTTCTGACAGTGCAGAAAACCTGGTCGCTTGGCAAGTATTACCTCGATAGAATTGGAAGCAGCACGATAGAAACCGTATTAGAGACTCGACGAACCCCAGGGATGACCCGGAGACCAATCTAGGCCTAATAGTAAGGTCCTTACATACTGGAGTCACGTTCTTGGTTCCAAAGCCGTAGATCCCGGTAACACAAGTCGTATGGGCTTAGAAACTATGAGTTTGAGGTTGGATTCATGAGGGAACAAGGTTCGTTAGATATAGGTGGTTATCTACAAGATAAATAGCAGCGTGGAGACGGTCGAAAATCGTCAGAGCTGAAGAGGGCCCCTCATGTTCTTTGCAAAATTATAAATTAGTAACACTTTTTCCCGATTTTAAATTTTTCTTGTGTTAAAATGTACGACAAATTAAAAATAAAACGCTTGCCAATTAGGTTCTAAAGACTTTTAGGCCTACTACCACAACGTACATATTCAATGATTCTGTCAACAATTTCTTAAAAGTATTATTTGCTTCTATGTTCTTATATTATTCTCAAAGTTCAAGACCATTGTTGATTGTAGATTAAAACATTTTTGTCTTTTTTTTTTAACTTGGGAGTGGGTTTGAATTGCCCGAAGCACTGCTACCTTAAGGTATATTATACTTACCTCCCTGATCTAGTCAAATAACCCCTTTTCTCTTACCAGGTTTAGGAGTTTCCTGACTAGAGTTTTACCTTCAGCATCCACCAAAGCCGTTCCATCACCAAAGAGGTTGAAGCGAATCTCAGCAAGTACTTCACATCTGTAAATAATGTGTGTGGCAGTCTCCAGTTCCTGCCCGCATAATCTGCACACTGGTTCATCTTTGTAGATACCCATTTTATGCAAAAGTTTCCTTAGTCCACAGTGTCCCATGAGTAGACCTATGGCTATCCTCAATTCCTGCCTAGACAGATAGATGAGACTCTTCTGCAGCCCCAAGGAAGGTTTCCTAAGGGTTAGCTTACTGTGTCTCATCCCTTCGGCCCTGATCCAGTGCGCACAGTGTCTTTCAGCCATCCACCTTCGCACTGTCATCTTGACCATGGATTTGGAAATACCTACCGCAGGCTCCGGTCCAATCAGGGGAGTCGAAGACCCCTCCCTGGCCAGCGCATCTGCGGCTTCATTTCCAAGTATTCCCCTAGGCCCTGGCACCCAACCTATCTTGATTTGATTGTGCCTTGCCAGAGCTTGTAGGTTAATTAGGCACTCCCTGACTATGGCCGAGGTGACCACGTGTCCGTTTAGTGCCTTAATTGCTGCCTGACTGTCGGAGAAAATAGCAATCCGGTTCCCGTGTGTTTCCCTTCTCGCTATCTCTCCCAGACAGGCATTTATAGCATATACTTCGGCCTGAAAGACAGAGGTATAACTCCCCAAGGAAAAAACTAGTTCCACCTTTGGGTTTTTACAATACACCCCCGCTCCAGTGCCGAAGTCCATCCTGGAGCCATCTGTGTACCAGATCTGAGCTCCCGATGTTAATGTCCCTGACCATTCCATCATAGTTTGGTGAACCTGGTCAGGTGCAAACATTCGAGTAATGTGGTCGCTGCCCATTTCCAAGACGGGTTCTTTGACCACGCACTCGATACTCATATGTCCCGAGACATCTGAGAGGTTAGCCCAGTTGCTCGAGTTGCGCAATCTCCATGCCGCCAGCCTCGACTCTCCCCTAAGGACAAGCTCAAGGGGAGCTGCAACTTCCACTGCTGCACCTGGTGTAGTTGACATCGCTCCCAGTGTGCACAGACAGGCCAATCTCTGGATAGAGCTCAGTTTAGCTCTTGTCTGTGCCTGGTTGGCCTTTGTCCATCACACCAGTGCTCCATAGGAAATCATAGGTCTTATCACCCTCAGATACATCCAGTGCATCATTGATGGCTTCAGTCCCCATTTCTTACCCACCATTCTTCTCACAGTCATCAGTGCCCTTTTAGCCCTGTTAACTGTCCTCTCAAGATGTGGGTTCCAGGTGAGTTTCCTGTCCAGAGTAACTCCCAGGTATTTCACCTCCCCCACAAACTCAAGGTATTCACCAAACAAGCGGGGCATCCTGGTCGTCAGATCTTTTCGCTGTCTGGTGAAGTTAATGAGAGCAGTCTTTTTTGGATTTACCCTAAGGTTCTCCTTTTTACACCACTCTTCAATCAGTCGTAGAGGATTTCTGATTACCTCAAGGACTGTATCAGGGAATCTGCCCAGGATCAGAACAACTATGTCGTCCGCATATCCTAGACAGAAGTACCCCTGTTCATTCAGGAGTTCAATAAGGTTGTCAACCACTAGGCACCACAACAGAGGAGAGAGAACCCCCCCCCCCACCCTGTGCACAGCCCAGACTTGTCTCCGCCCTTCTGAAAGCCCCTTCAATGTCGAGGAAGGCACCTATGGCACAACCTTTCTTGGCGATCATTTGCTCAATCCTACCAACCACTTGATGGAGAGCTCCCTCGCAGGATTTCCCCGGTTGATAAGCATACTGGTTTCAATGCAGTGGTTTTATGGCCAAAGCACCCCCCCCCCCCACCTAATATGCCTATCAACCAGTTTTTCAAGTCCTTAAGAACAAAGAACATGAGTGTAATAGGTCTGTATCCTTTCCCTTCCGATTGGTTACCGGTGGGCTTAGGTATAAAGACCACCTTACTAGCTTTCCAGGCTGCCGGCACATGCCCTAAAGCAATGCTTAGCCTGTATAATTTAGTAAGTACCAGTACCAGCAAATCCATTCCCTGCTGCAGCAGCACAGGAAGATCCCATCTGGACCTGGAGATTTATAGGGTTTAAATGTGCCAATATCCCATCTTACCCTTTCTGGAGTTACTACCCTCCTTGCCACTTCCCAGTCCTCCCTCTTACCACGTCTTGTGGAGAGTTTGGCAACTGGTTCAGTGTCTGCTCCCCTAAGTTTCCTCAGAGTACTGGAAGGGAAATGTGTTCTGATTAATTCTTCCACAGTTTCCCCTGCAGTTTTTGTTATATTTCCCAGTGGGGTTCTTAGCATCCCCACCGGGTTAACTGGGTCCTTAGAGATCACTTTATGCAGTCGTGCCCCTTCCCGAGTTTTGTCAATCTCTTGACAAAACTCCTTCCAGGACTTCCTGCGTGCTTCTCTAATTGCCCTGTTGTATTCGGTTAGTGTTTTCCTATACTGGTCCAACTCCCCGTTCTTTTTTGCTCTATTAAAGAGTCTCCTGGTGGTCTTCCGAAGTTTGGCTAGCTTCTTCTTCCACCATGACGGATCTCCTACTTTTCTCCCCTCACTAAGATGGCAGTTATCAGTAGAGGATTCTACTATAGCCTCGCCAACCAATGCGGCAGAGTCTTCTAGCTCTCTCCTCCCACCACACTCCAATCCAGCCTCCTCAATCCGAACTCCTAGGTCCCTCCTGTAGGAGTCCCAGTCTTTTCTTCTTGGATCCCTGGTTGGCCGAAGCATGGCTGGATTTATAGAGATATCATACCTATTATGTATGTGGTCAGAAGAAGATGGTTCATCCGACACATGCCAGTTTAGTACATACCTAGCCGTCTGGTTCGATGCCACCGTAATGTCCAGGACCTCCTGTCTGGCCCTAGTGACAAACGTCGGCTCTTCCCCCTGATTTAAGACTACTAAATTCTTAGAGCTAAGATAAGGTGAAAGTTCCTCACCTCTAGTGTTGGTACCTGTACTTCCCCACGAAGTGTGATGGGAGTTAGCATCCATCCCCACCAGCAGCTCCTCATCCACAGCCCCGCAGTGCTCGACCAGCCTCCTCAGCTCTTGTGTTGGTAGAGCCCCCGCGTAGTCAAAGGGGAGATATGCCGTGGCCAGGTTCAGCCTCTTCATCTTCCCCTCCGCCCGAAGCTCCACCGTCACTGCTACTAAGTCCCTGCAGCAGAAGTCCGTTAGTACAAAAGCACTCAACCCCCTCCTAACCAGGATACAAGTCCTGGGAACACCGGAGTCCTTATCGTACAACAACTTACATCCAGATGTCGCCAGCCCGCATATTCGTCCTCCAGAAATCCATGGCTCCTGGATGAGAACCAAGTCCACCTCTCCCCTGTCCAGCATCCTACACACGACAGCACTCGCCGCCCTGCTATGCTGTAGGTTCACTTGGAGGATCTTGATCACTGTTCTGCTTAATTTGCAGTCGCCTGGGTCCGCAGAGCAGCCCCAGGACTAGACAGCGTGCTCAACTCTACAGCCACTTCACCGGTTTCTGCAGTCGGCAGCTTGACAGCCGCCCCCGCACCCCCAGTGATGGTTGCCGTTGACACATCTGCTACAGACTCACGGTTTGCCGTCTCATTGGCTCCCACTGTCTGTGCAGTCTCGAAATCAATTCTTTTACTTACTTGGTCCATTAACGTCCCACGAGTATGGGGGAAATAACGGTCGACCAGAGCAGAGCCCCCACTGCCCTGGCAAGACAACATACAATGAGGTTTTGTCTGGTTCCTCAAGGGGATCGTGTGCAACTGCATTTTATACCATGCAGCCATTCATCCAGGTATTCAGTCACTGACCTTGAAGCACACCCCAAGTTCAGGACATTATTAACTGTTGCTCATGAAGCGAACAGCTTGCTTTACTCTCTTTTTTACAACTGTGTCGTTAGGGCAGTTTCCCGCCCATACTTCACTGTCGCATTGCCCTTGGTTCACCTGGGAGGTGAGAGTAGCATTGTGAGGACTTAATTCCCAACTACCCCAGTCTCCCCAGTCAAAGCAGTTATTTCTACCGCCCCCAACCGATTGACTGACGAGGAGGGATAGTTCCTCACCTTTGAACCATAGCCTTGGTCCAAGCCTGCATATTCAGAAACCTTCCGGAATCCTTATTCACAGGTAACCTACATTTCTGTAGGCCGTCCCACTATCCGCCACCTGTGGACCCGCCCGTTTGCTCAGGCCAGCTTGCCGGGTTTGTGTCTTAGTAGGGGTTCTAATATATATCTTTAATTTAGAGATAAAGCCTGTAGGCCTAAATGTTATACATGTTCGATTTTCGCCAATTATAAAAGGCATCCAATAAGAAAAAACAATTTTCATTTTAAATCAATTTTTTGTTTTGCCTATAATCAAAAACAAAAGGATTTAACTCTACATAAATTTCTCATATTAAAATTTCACTCCCCATTTTCATTTCTCAACACTTCTTTTGCACTTTTGCTCTGCAACAGCTGTGACGGCCAGGAGTTGTATTGCTTTACCTCATACAATCACTGCGGTATGAGTAAAGCTCTTTGGTTCTACGATTTTGCTTCACAAGCTGTATGGTAAGAAGCTGCAAAGATTCTGGGCATGGATACATTAGTCAGACTATATCTCGAGTGTTTTGCCCTACATCATGGTCAAGTAATGTAACTTAATGCAAGTACACATATGATTTGTACTATACCAATAAATCATCATTATTCAAGAGTAAATTACTGCTGGTGATGCCTAACTAATGATTTGTATTGTGATGTTAAAAAGTTAATTTCCGTTGCAAGTGCAATGTATTTTTATATTTCGTATTGATTCCATCAACAAAGTATTTATTGTGTGTGTGTTTAGTTAGGCGTATATAATGACCTAAGTTACAAAAAGAACGAGAACGAGATAGACCGTGTCCTTGATGGGGCCTTATTGTGACGGCTCACGTAACGGAATAACGTCACAAGAGGAAACGCTAACACTAACAAACGGTTATTGCGTAGTTGTAGCGAAAAAGGGGGTGGGAGCTGATGACGACAGGGGGTCACTTTCTAAGTAAAAAGTACAGTTTCTTAAGGCACAATACAATGAACACAAGTTAAAGCCGTGTGGATTCACTAAATAAGGATTTGTCCAACTTCAGGTGAGGTTTATATAGCTTTATAAGTCCCTGCCTCCCTCTCTCTCTTCTCTCCATAATTGCACACACACACACACACACATACATACACGAACTCACACACACATACACACGCACACACACACACACACACACACACGAACTCACACACACATACACACGCATATAAAACACACATAAAATTCAAAATTAGGTATGTCAACCTTTATGTAATATTAACGGGTTATAATATAAAGTTGCGGGATATTACCATATAAACTCTAAGTGCTTGTGTATTTTTGTGGACGTTATTCAAACTTTGACAGGGTTGGAGAACAAATTAAATCCAACTTGGAGGTGGTTTTAGTCATATTTGATACCTCCCGTTACTTTTATGATTTGTTTGTACTATTATTACTCAAATAGTCAATCTGTCTTTTTGACGGCATTGCTGGTCGAGTCCAAATATTTCAAATAAGTTAGTAATAAATATATTACTGAAATCAAAGTATATGAATAAAATAATATACCTTTAACCGATGAAAATATTTAAAAATTTTAACAATATTAGAATTAAATTCTTTCGAAAGAGATTTTTCTGAGTAAATAAACCAAATGGGTTTTATGACTGTGAAACATACCTAATCAATAAATTTACACAAAATCCTTAAAAAGGGTTGGTCATCCTTTTCCTGCATCAGGATATCTGTATGAATATGGTTTATGCCATTGTAACAACTGTCATCCTAAACGAGAGTAAATATGTTAAAATTTCCCCAAATAGTAAACCAATATATTATAAGCGACTCTGCTAATCCGAACAAATCAGAACAACCCCACACCAGCAGAATTCTATTTCTACCTGGTCCTGGAGAGTGAAGCGGAGTTAAACTCTAAACTCTCTCTGAACAGGTATGCGTGAAGGTAAACATAAATGTAACTAAAGCCGAACCATAAAAGACGATTGAAATAGTTGTGAAATGAAATACTTGCTTTAGAGCCAAACAAACAAAAGGTAAATAGTTTAAATATTATTAATAATATTTATTACTGTAGATAAACAATACAGTACACAATTTGCCCATAGTTATTTCAAGGATAAACATAGAGTTAAGCTTATTTGAAATGCTACGTTTATAACAATAAACAATCAATCAATCATTATTCTTTGAAAGAAGAATTTTGTTCTTTGACCCACTTTTAATAACTTTTTATAACTTTTCGTGGCAGTTTTGTTGGTTGAGTGATGAATGTCAGGCAGACGTTACCCGCTGGCTAAACGCCAGTCAATTGTTCCATTCGGAAGTTCATTTGATAGCACTTTACTTGAAATCTCGGTCAACATTTCAGCTGACTCGAACGGAAAGGGGGAAATACAATTTATTAGAGTAAGGGTAAAGAGGTTGAGAAAAATATACCCTCTTTACGTTTGCCAGTTGGAGTGCTTGAAAGAGCTTTTCGCTGCTGAGTAGTGTTTTTAATTATATAAAAATTAAGTTGTTATATATATATATATATATATATATATATATATATATATATATATAGTAGTGTTTTTAATTATATAAAAATTAAAATGTTATATATATATATCTGATTTACTCTTAATAACGTTTTCAATTTAATTATCCTATTATGTTTTTTTTATTATTACTTTATGTCTTTAAAATTAAGATTTATTTGTCAGAAGTCTCAGCATACATTAAAACAGATATATTCGCTAAAGATATATAGAACTCGTACTTTCTAGACACTGCACCCGTACAGCTTGATTCTTTCATGGTATTTTTTTTTGTATAGATTTGTAACGGTTATGTTCTGGGAAACGTGTTATAAAATTATGTTTAACATTAGAAGAACTTAATATTTGTTTAATACTTTATTTTTTATTGCTCACGTAACAACTAAAAATGATCACGAAAGATACAATTCACGCCAAACACTTCTTTATCAGTTGAAATGTAGGAGTTATTAATATAAAACAGAAAAAACTTATTTGGCCAAAAAGGAGTATAAACCTAATACTCTTCCTTACTTAGGATCTAAATTCTACCATGAACTGAAAAGGTTGTCGTCAAGAAAAAGAGAAAGAGAGAGCGAGAGAAAGGGAGGAGAGAAAATTTTATAATATAATTGAAGATATCTAAAGAAAAGTAACAGATTTGGATATGTAACTAATTACAGTCAACATATGATTATTAAAGCTTTAATTAAAGGGATAAAATGGGATTCACATCCTTATTCAATGAAAATACGTTATAAAACTACCTTTAATATCTTTAACTTAGTTCGAACACAGACTCTATCTAGTTATCACGTGAACAAGACTGAATATTTTTATTAAATCCAGGTCTGAGCCCCCAGAACCCTCCTTGCCCTCGTAGCAGCCATCCTCTAGGATCTCACAGGCGCATACGGTTAGTATTCCTACCACGCGTAACCAAATCATTAAGCTCTTTCATGGAAAATCAGGAGTTAGTGAAGTGAATCAGTAGGGTTAGTCTCTTGCTAAGAGCGGGGAGAAGGAACCCGGCTAGAAAGTAATCTTGGCAGCAAAAACCCGCAATAGATCATGAAGGAACCTTGGATGCTAGGATATTCTTAGCTAAGGGACAATGAGGATTATTACCTTACAAATACCTTGTTAGTGAGGTTATGGGATACTGCTCTTCTTTCGCTGCCCTCTCGAAACTTAAATTTCGTGTATGCCAAAATTAGTATTTACGTTAGGGCTTAGCAGCATCCCTCGGGATATGATCCTGCGTCACCAGAAACAAAACTGGGAAGAGATGTATAGAAGGTTATGACTGGAATGCTTTATGGTTATAGTTAAACAATCAGTCAGGAATGCATCCATCTGTGACAGCGAAATTCATTTTTAATAACTACTTGATCTTTTGACTGATTTTTCAAATTATTAGCAATAGTTATATATTCTCATAAAGGAATAGAATGTATTTAAAATTCTTTTATGAGGCTAGAATTTTAATATCTTTTACTTTGTCCGATTGTCCTCTGAAACCTATAATTGGAAACAAACCCGAATTATGTGTGCAAAAGGAGTATTGGAACTTTCAATGTAAACAAAATGGTTATACACTATTTACTATCATAATATAAGTTATGCCTCTATTATCTGGTCAGCGAGCTTAAAGGTGAACCTAAAGCTCAAAATAATCAACTTGACTTGGAGCAAACACATTCCACAACAGTGGAGGAAAGGTGAGATAATTCCGATCCTGGAAAAGGGAAAACCAGCTAGCGACACAAGTAGTTACCGACCAATTACACTCACTAGCGCCACATGCAAAGTAGCAGAAAGGATGGTTGCAACCAATTCTTCGAATTACATAGTGTAATAAACGATGTTCAAGCAGGATTTAGTACAAAGCACAGAACAATGGTTCATGTTGTTTATCTCTCCCAATGCATAAACGATGGTTACCATCGTGAAATGTCTTCTTTGGCGGTTCTGGTGGACTTGAAAAATGCATACGACACAGTATGGAGACAAATGCTATTACATAAACTATCTCAGAGTGGAGTGACTGGCAACCTATTTGTATGGATTAGGTCCTTTCGTTCTCAGAGACTAATCAGAACACGTTTTGCAGGTGCTACTTCCAAATATCGTCTTCAGCAGCAGGGCTTAGCACAGTGAGTGGTCCTAAGTTGTAGTCTTTTTAACCTGATGAAAAACGACATCCTGAAGCTGTAAAGAGTGTCCCGGGGGTGGAAGCCTTGCTGTATGCCGATGATTCAATTATGTGGGCTACCAGTAGCAACATCAAGTCTCTGGAAAATACTCTTAACGCCGCCCTACCAAAACTTGAACAGTGGTCAAATTAAAATGCAATGGCAGTTAATCATTCGAAGACTACATTCCAGCTGCTCTCTCTGTCCACCAAGCGCTAACATTTAATCTTAAAATACAATGATAACGTTCTTGAAGAACACAACATCTCCAAATACGTGGGAGTCTCAATAGACAGAAAACTAGCTTGGAAACCGCATAAAGAAGACTGTGCCCAAAGAGCTATCAAAAGATCAAAAATATTAAAACGAATTACGGCCGCTACTTGGGGTGCAAACCAAGATGTCCTTATTGCAGCTTATAAAAGTTATGTCAGGCCGACCCTCAAATATGGAGCAGGAGCAACTATCACAGCATCAAGTGCAAATTCGCGCAAATTAGAGATCACCCAGAACATCGACCTTCGAGTTATAACAGGGGCCCCAAAATCTACCCCTGTTGCTGCAATGGAGGCCCAAACCCAAATCAAACCTATTCAAGCTAGAAGAAGCAAACTAACACTCAATTTTTGGGAGCGGTACAAGAGGACATATCGTTGGATAAACGATATCGTTGCTAGTCATCGTTGGACAAATGACTGGCATTTCGAGGGGACTGTGGCCGTTGGCAGTAACCAAAGCAATTATGTTGGGGAAATTGAATCTATCTTGGCAGCATTCATTGAACTTTCAAAATTCAAAGCGACCTATAATGCTGTATTTCTTGTGGACTCCATGGCCGCAAATACAGGGTGTCACTAGCAACAGACAAGTGGAATGCCACCGAGCCCTCTCCTGTAGAAAACAACTAGACTCCCTTCAGGAAAAGGGTTGGTAAATTCACATTCAGTGGGTGCCAAGTTGTCAATATAAAAGAAAACGGGAAAGCCGACAATCTCGCCAAACAGGGAACCGCTTTACCACAGCCACTTACCCCAAACTCTTTTCAATCAGTGAAAATACACATAAACTCAGCTTTAAATCGCAGCACGAGAGAAAACCTAATCAGGGCCTCTCACAACAGAAGCTGGGCTACACTCGTCACCGAAAGACCAATAAACCATAGCCTTTCCCGCCGCACAGGTGTTGCACTGTTCCGCCTGGCTACTGGCCACGACTACCTGGCGGCACACCTCCACAAGATTCATGTCCTCCAATTGCCGGATTGCGTGTTGTGCGGAAACGGAACCATGGATGTAGATCACCTCCTCACATGTACTTCCTTGGGCCACATCCAGCCAGATAATGAAGGAAGTTTTTCTCGATTGTACTGGTCTGCACACCCCCAACAGCCAAGGGTGGGCGTTGGCTAGTAAGTAAGTATAAGTTGGCCTTACTTTTAAAGCAATTTAAAAACGTTTGTCATTTGCCTGCTATTACTTTTATTACAACCCAGATGAGTTTATATGTCACCTCATACGTTTTTAAGAGTGAAAAATAATATGCCTATTATTTCACACTGTGAAAGTGAGTTTAGCTTGTTTATATAATGAGTGAGACTATGATATACAATTAAAAGGAAAATAACTGAACTTCAGCGCAAATGATAAACCCCTAGCCTATATTGATTTGCAACCCCAAAGTGGAAGTACCCTTTGATTCAGCACCATGCAAAGTATTTATAAACCCCAATATCTGTTCAATTTAACCATGTAAAATAGGTGGTTTATTTTTCAACCCTAGGAATAACTCACAGATTTAAAGATCGTTTATAACTCGTGAATATTAGGATGAGTCTTACCTATTTAAAAATAACTGTTATTTATATTTCGTAAAAGCAAGATAAGAACGTTTCAATTTATCTAAAGTCTAGTGATTCTGTTTCGAAATAATTTAAACATTTCCCTACGTTAAGGTAAGGTCGTACAAAGGTGTACCTTTGTATCTGCATTGACCACTTGTGGGACAGCTTTCCGTCCTCGTACCGGGAACATGCTAAACATATGGTTTCCTAGTTTTCACGTTTTACTTTATATAATGTCACGAGCAGGTATTTTATCTTCTTCTAGAGGCTTGTTTATATAATAACAAACCGCTATTCTAATTTTGCACAATAAATTGTTTCCTAAAGTAAATACAGGGTCCGGCAATAAGACCTCCTGTATACCTTGTAGCCTATAATTTTTATTTATTATGAAATCGATCATTCAAGCACAAACACTAAATACACTACGTAGGATCTTTCTAGTAAACCTTGGTAAATATCCAGAGAAGATAATAATAAAGGAACAAATAAATTAATTTAGTATGCTTTTATTAAAAAAAAAATACTTATCTATAACGCCTGCAATGATTAACAAGCGCAAACATCGACATTAGGCTTCTAATACGTAATAAAAAACATTACATAAATATTACCTAAATTTTAAAATTGAAACTAACCTTAAAAATACACTAACACTAATTATATAAACGTTGTAACGTTACAGATTTAAAATGCTAATGAAAAACGTAAAGTAAACTTATTTCACTGCATTATACAATATATGCATGGACGCACACAACTTAGCATTGGAAAATAGACTTAGGATGACTAATAACACTATGGGATATAACGATGTTAAATCAATGTATTTATTATGAATAATTTACCCATTGGACTGTCTGTTTTACCGAATGTGTTCAGGATGGATAGTACGTATACGTGGTACTTACATGGAACAATGTATTAAGTATGCCTGGTTAATGTTTTGTGTTGGAATAATATGGTTAGTATGGATAGTAGACAATCCTCGCAAAATACTTTATACTAGACGAATGTGTTAGACTAGATAGTACGTTTAAGGGATATTGTTAGATATTTTTACCATGTACGGCATAGTTTTCCGGAGGACCTTAAAGACACAATAAATGAAAAAAAGTAAACACCTATCTTACTGGGTGAAGTACCACCACTTGTCTTTCCTGTCGGATGACGGACAGTTGTTCGGGTGCACCCTTTCACGCACTTATCACTTACCTAACTAACTTAAAATAAATCACATATAATCCAAAATAGTCACTATTTCATGTTAATAATATCTTCGCCACACGACGGGAGAGACAAAGAAAGAAAAATCTACGTCACGTAGAGTGTGACGGGAGGGATGTCGTCTGATCGACGTCTTGAAATGGACCGTCTCGTACCGAACCTTGCAAGGGACAAAGGTTGGCCGATAAGGAGTCTCTCTCTGAAGCATTTACAATTTATTTTTAAATTAGAAAAGTACGTAACAGATATCTTACATTGGAACTATCAGATAGATAATTACAAATGAACTCATACATTGTGGTGCTATGAACTTTTGCTACTTATTATTTCAAACCCTTCGAGAAACTCTAAACAAACACATCCGGTCAGAGAAAAAATGTATTAAACAGATTTTTTTGTAGCTACTTTAGACACTAAGCAAAATTGAGGTCATAATATTGACTGCATATCCTCTACCAAGGGTTGTATGGCGCTACCATATTATGAACTATTTTTACTATAGTTTACCATACTTCGTAAGATGATAGTAATAGTAGTTCATGACCTTAAAAATACAAAGAAAAGAAGCGCCAAAATGTCCCCGTGGTCTGGCCCCCTTTATAAAACGTCGTTAAACTCATTTCACTAATTCCTTTTCCAAAATTCTTTGATGATTTTACCATTTTACGGGTGGAAGCAGCGTATCATCGCGCTGTTTAGCCTGACTTATTTAGAACAGTTGCATATATGCAGAAACCTTTTGGGAACTGATTTGAGTTTTTAGGTGTCCGCTTGACAATCTCGTACTCTCTCCCCATTCGCCCCAATACCATCAGTTTCGTACAATTCCTAACCGATTCGATTTGTGGTTCAACAGCGAGAGCAAATCGATGTTGTCACCAATGTTCGAAAACGCTTGTCTATTACCCTTGTTGAAAACTGAAAGATAGTGAAAAGATATTTCCTCTTTTCTAAGTTTATATATTCCCTTACAAATTTCCCTTTACTATCAAGTTTTACATACATTCTTTTTCCACTTTTCCTCACATTCTATATATTTAATTTCCGTTTTAGCAAAACCACCAACTCGTCTACATATTCCACATTTCCCCTTTTACATGACCACCAAGTTGTCAATAAATTTCTCATATCTGCTACGCATAACCCCAAGTTGTCTATAAAATAACAATTCGACTTTGCATGACCACAAACCTGTTAGTAAATTCCACATATTTCCTTTTATTTGACCACAAGTTGTCTATAAATTCCTTATTTTCACTTTTCATGCCCCCCAATCGGTCTATAAATTCCTCATATCCACAACACATGACCCGCAGTTGTCTGTATATTCCACAAAATGATTTTGCATGACCCCCAAGGTGTCTATAATTCATACATTCCATTTTTACATGAACCCCAAGATAACTATAAATTCCACATTTGCATTTTGCATGGTCCACAAACTGTTCATACACACCTACTTTCGCAATACCTCCAAGTTTGCTACAAATTCCAAACTTCAAATTTAGCAAGACAGCCAAGCTCTCTATTAATTCCCCATATCTACTTTGCATTACCCCAAATTTGTCTATAAATTCTACTTTTCTACTTTGCATAGTCCCCAAGCTTTCTACAGATTCCTCATATCTATTTTCGCATGACCTCCAAGTTTTTTACAAATTCCAATTTCCCACTTTTGCATGACCCCCAAGTTGTCTATAAATTATACATTCCATTTTGCTTCACCTATAATTTCCACTTTCCATGACCTACTATTTGTTTATACCTTCACTTTTGCACTTAGCATGGTCCAGGAGCTGTTTATAGTTTTCTCATATCTACTTCCGCATTAGATCCAAGCTTTCTATAAATTCCAATTTTCCACTTTTGCCAGACCACCAAGCTGTCTATATTCAATATTCCCTGCACGTAGCAGGGAAAACAAATGTGTAACAATAGGAATTATCATTTCCCTTCAATTTAATTAGGAATTTAAATTGTTAAAACAATACAATTTACACATATTCTAGATATAACAATTGTACACTGTGCAAAAATCAGACAAATTAAATTGAACTCAAGAAATATATTATCAAACAATTCATGTTTGATCACATATATAAATGTGTAGGTCACTATAAAGTATTTATAAAGGTTTATATAAAGCGTTTTTCACTATCAATTTTATTTCTATCAGCATGTCCTAAAACGATATTTTTTTTATTGGTTTGGTATACTAAAATATAATCTTGTTTAATAACAAAAATATGAAACCTTTACAAAAAGAAGTTTCGTACATTAAACCGTTATAATGGGTACAATGTGTTAGTTATTACCTGTTAACTCCTTTTAAAAGAAAATAACTAAATGTTACAGTATTTGATTTCACCAATTTTAATTTTGAAATTAATTTGAAATATATTACAAAGGTAGTGAACGGAAATTTTTGTCGCCCATGAAAGATTTATACAAACTTGATAACCCTTCTGTTAACAGTAAAAATGTAATACTACCCATCTCTGCCCAGCATCTACCCTTTGTTCGTTTTAAAACACATGGGCCTTTATTAGGAATGCATTGGTTGATACCTATTTATATGCAAATAATTTCCAATCTCTGACACGTATGGCAGCGATTGTTACATCTACAACCCATGTCACAATCATGTTTACATCGTTTAGAAGTTACGTTCCACAATACGATATTTGCATTTTTATATCACTAAGTCTCCAAGGCTAAGTCTAAAACTATAAACCTAGTCTTTTGTAAACATAGAACTGTTTTCTAATAACATAATTTGAGTTCGCAAGAACATAGGTTTTATGAAAGTGGTCTGGCCTGTAAATATAATGTTATTTGATATACATAGTATCTCTATTGCCTTGAAAACATATGTTTTAGAAGTTGACAAACATATGAGTTAGTCGAACAACGATACGCAGCAGCAGCAGCCGATCGTCTACTCCTCCGAAGGCGGAAGGATATTTGATCATTAAAACATGTTCAACGAACCAAACATTACATCTTTTTTTACAAAAACAAATAATTATTTCTTGAATTTTATAGTCCATTATGATCGGTTGAATCTTATTAATCACTTAAACAATTGTTTATGACTATCCGAACTTTGAATTTAGTAAATTTGTTAAAACTTACTGAGACAATGTTTTCGATCGCTATTATACACTAGAACAATATGAAATTTACAGACACACAAAAAGACAAAGTACAAACATATTAAATGGACATAACACAATACAAATAACACATACTCTTTGATACTATCGAAACCAACCTTTAAAACCATCACCGCTTGACCCAACATCTCCAAACAGAAGACACTGATAAAGATCGGCACATAGCGATCGAAAACGTTCTGTCTCAGTACGTTTTAACAAATTTACTAAATTCAAAGTTCGGATACTCATAAACTAATGTTTAAGTGATTAATAAGATAATTAATGTTTATATGCATGTGCAGTACAGTATTTAGGAACTGCACTTACAGGTATGTAACTAAATTTATATATTGTTTTATATTGCGAATAAAGTATAATTACAACCTTCAATAAGTGTCTTATTTATTTAAAACAATCACACATCTACTTCCTATTGGAATGGTTGTGATTATGTAGTACAAACGTACATCATTACACAACCCTTTCCAATTAGAAATCTTGTTATCCGAATTAGACTGATGTCACATTGATCCGAATAAGAGAGGTTTTACTGTATTTCATTACCAATTGAACGAGCAGTAAAAGACGATGTAAAAACGATTTAAACATAACCTAAAAATTAAAAATAAACCTTTTAGGTTTAACAAACTATATTAAAAGTGCTGGGTTTTATTTAGAAAATATTAAGTAGCCCATATCCGTTCATTTTTGGGAATGTTACGAGAAAGGTTTGTATGCCTGCGATGATGTTTTCCCAGTGTAAGGAAGATGCAGATGCACCAGAAGAACTTTTCATTTAAAGCGAGTAACATATCCGAACAGAGGCTTTGAAAGATGCTGAATATAACCTTGCATACACAAACTTAAGAGATACCGGTAGAAATGTCTGTGCTTTTACGAAGAAAAAGTCAATTGACATTGACTTGAGATACACATAGAAACACCAAAAAGCAAATATAAGTCACATTTTATGAAACAATGAAAGTAAATACGCTTTAATAAAAAGACCTGGTAGAAGTAGATTAGGTTTTAATGTGAGCTCAGGAAAATTTTCTGATAGTAGGGTGGCCAGACTGATTACTGTTCAGAACGTGCTTTGAAGCTTCATTCATCACAGTTACAACAATATTCCTCGTCACATGTTTCCATTACCGCCTCTTATTTGATTTCATGTATGAGACACAACAGGGATCAGCTGTCACATATAAAATAAGTAATAAACAAGAGGACAAAACACTACACTATTTACTAACTAGTGCAGCGCGGCGATTGTCACTTAAAACGGTGTCAAGCTGTTATTCCAATTTGCAATACGTGTCACGACATACACAATGCATTTTGTTACACACAGATTTCATAAACACTATATTCTTTGCCTTTTACGTTGGCGTCATAATGCTTGTGTTGCAAAATGTGGATATGAATATATTCAATGTGTCATAATATATATTCGCTATAATTATTATATTTTATAATGTTACTAAATAGATAAAACACAGCCTTGGGTAGCTGATAGAATTGTGAGTCTCTATATTTATATGAGAATGGTAGAAGTATATATCTAGCTTGGACATTAATCATAGTATAAAGCCTAATATTAAAATTTTAATAGCCAGAACATAAATAATCGCATCGGTCTGTAGTCGTCCTCTTATAACCTAACGTAAACTAACATAACGTGAACTTATAAACTATATATATTATTAGAGTAGGGATATGAATCAAACCTGGACCTTGATTATAGTAGGCCTATATAATATTACCATATGAGTATCCTGCATAAAACGATTCTCTGGGTAGTCATTACCTAACCTGACTCTACCAAACGTAAACTATATAAGTATATATATATATATATATATATATATATATATATATATATATATATATTAGTTGGTAGGGATCTGAATCTAACCTGAACAATAAACATAGTAGGCCTATATAATATTACCACATAAGTATCCTGCATAAAAGAATCGCTTCTCTCTGAGGTAGTCATTATGTAGTCTAACTTATTTTCTCATATCCTAGACTAATAAACTATATGTATTAATAAGGTATTGAACTGAATCAAACTTGGATAATAAACATGTAGGGTTATATAAGATTACCATATGAGTATCCTGCTTAGGAAAACCGCTTCTCTCTGAACTAGAGCATACCTAAAGTAACCTAACCTAGAAATAATGTAGCTACTATTTTTGTAATAATTACATTTTATTAAGAGAGTTAGCCTAAATCTATAGTAAAAATGTAACGTTATTTTCGGCATTTATATTTTCTTAAAAAAATATATTATATTAAATATTGCAGTGGTTTAGTTACACAAAGAATTATTTGACCTGCAATGTCAAGAGTTTAACACTTCAGTAGTCGCGCGGGGTCGCCTGGCACCCCAGACGTTTTGTTTTGTGTATGTTTTGGTTTTGCTTCACTGCATGACCTTGACAGTCTCAGTAGCTTATCCAGACTATATCTGTGTATGCTAGTGTCGCGTCAACTTCTTCTGTCTCCAGCCAGTTGAATTAGAAACGTTTGAACGGAAATATAATATTGAACAGGAAGTGCCAGTGCCGGAGCACGATAACCGGGCAGATAACCGTGAATTTTACATAGGTAAAGATAGGGAAACTAGGTAGTACCTAGAGTTACAAATGGCTTCAACATCCCGTACTCCTGCATATATTATCATTCCTAATTTTCATAGGCCTGGACCCAAAGGTAGTTCAAAAGACTCTAAAACCCATATTCAATCCCTTGAATGTAATTTTAAACATTAAATCATTGAAAAAATTGTTACATATACAAACATTTATATTGAGAAAGATAGAAACCAATTCGAAATCGAGATCGGGATCCAAAGCTAACCGATTCATGGGAAATAAGAGCCATTTTTGGAATTTTGTATTTGGCTGGTGTTTTGAAATCAAGTAGAAGAAATATTTTTGACATGTTCGACATGGAATCAGGAACTGGTGTTGAAGCTATCTGTCACCATGAGTAAAAACCGCTTTATTTTTCTTTTGCGCTGTTTATGCTTTGATGATGTACACACTAGAGATAAACGCAAGGCTGTAGATAAACTAGCAGCAATTAGGGAAATTTTCGAATTATTTATTGCAAACTGCAAAAAAGCTTTCGACCCACGTGACTACATGACAATTGATGAACAATTGGTTTCATTTCGGGGGAAATGTACATTCCGGCAATACATACCAAGTAAAGCCGCGAAGTATGGTATAAAAGTATTTGCACTTGTGTCATCTTCAAATTTCTATTGTAGTAACTTAGAGGTTTATGTTGGGGTTCAGCCAGAGGGACCATTCCAAATCAGTAATAAACCTCGTGATTTAGTGTTAAGTTTAACTGAACCATTATCTGGCTCAAAACGGAACATTACAGTTGATAATTGGTTTGTTTCATTGTCGCTTGCTAAAGGACTTCTTGAAGATAGAAAAGTTACTCTTCTGGGGACTATAAGAGGAAGCAAGATAGGAGTTCCTGCAATATTCTTGGCAGGCAAAAATAGGCAAGTACACAGTAGATTGTTTGGATATCAAGTGAAAGCTACTCTAGTTTCATATGTTCCTAAGTAAGGCAAGGTTGCAATTGCGTTATCAACACAGGATTGGGGAAATCGATTCTACGAATGATATGAAACCTATTATAATAACAGACTATAATAACACGATATTCTTCGTTCATATACTCGATACGATGTGTCACCAATATGATGTAAGCCGGAATTCTAGAAGATGGCCACTGACACTTTTTTTAACCTTATGAATGTCAGAGGTGTGAATGCAATAAACATTTTCCGCGCAAACAACCATTTCAATAATATTTTCAGACGGGAATACCTCACCACACTAGCAATAGAGTTACTGAAGCCAGCTGTTCACCGTCGGGCGAGTATGGAATATATTCCTAGAATACTACAGCTAAAATGCAAGACCTTTTTAGGCCTCGAAGACCTTTATGAGCCGCGGGAACAATGTAAACAACTTGTGGGATCCCATTCTCGATGTCACATTTGCCCACGAGCAGCAGACAGGAAATCAAAGAAGAAATGTGGAAAATGCTATAATACTGTGTGCCTCAGTCATCAAAAACTGTTTCCGAGAGATGTTTTTGAACCATCAATACTAATCTGTTTTTTGTTTTTTTGTTTTTATTAGTAAAATTGTTTTATCTGGAAGGAATTTATAAGGATAAAATTTGAATAAAAGAAACTATTTGGTTCAAATAGAATAAACTAATTGTATCTCAAAAATGATTCCTGCCTTGTTCCCTAGTAATCTATTATATTGATACTAGTCAATACTACTGACAGCATAATTATCACGTTTCGTCGTTTTTTGAACGACTATATGAATTTATCCCCCACCACGGTGATTCAGGAGCAGAGACTCTGGCTAGTAAGTTAAGAGACTCTGCAAACAGGTATTAACTATACCATTTCACCAAGTCATTGTAATACTATGTTAGGAGATATTATACTCATAAATGAAGAACCAGTTCCAATTATATTGGCGAGACGACCGAAACACTGAGTGGGGTCTAAAAAGACACCACGCGAGCATTCACGTCAAGATAAGAGGTGCGGGTACTGTAGTGTTAATTGATAATCAGAATGATGTTTTCAATAAATAATTTAAACGACAAATGTTAATTCAAATAAATCAAACTTTACTTCACCAAAAAAAGAAATTTATATATATATATATATAATACAAACAAAAATTCATTTGAATTGTTACGCTACTTTCTGATTTTACAATGCTTTAATTTATCAGGCCTTTGAATTTTGAAGAAAATCTATGGCATGGCTCATGACACCCATTCGAGATTGCTTTGCGTATTTAGAATACATTTAAATTTGTATCTTCGACTTTAAAATTTTGTTACCACATTACAGTAATAAATTTACACTTTCTCTATTATTAAAAAAAAAACTAGCATTATCATGCCAAGAAAGGTTAAAGTTTAAAATATAACTTTTTCCTTTTTGATCACTTAATATCTTAAAATTATGACTTAGCTGTGTTGTAACAAAAACTGGTGTAGCAAAACATGGTTCCTGAACTTAGATCTCGCAATTCTGTATGTAATGTTGGCTCGATCGTAGTTTGGAAGCTGGCTCGGCATTGTATCTTAACGTAGCATTTGCTCTATCAAAAAAAAAAAAAAAATTATAAGTAAACTATTACATATTTAAAACTTTACAACCAAAGGCTTCCCTTCGCTCTTCGAATCCTTAAACTTACGTATTGCCTCACATCAAAGAGAAAACGTCTTGAGACGTGCGTATCTGGCTACATCTCGCCAAGGAAGAGACGTTCTTCAAGCGACCACGCGACTATCTTAACTTCCGCGCACCTGTCCTGCGCATATAGCAATTCCGGTTTTTCAACATAGATGTCAGGCTCACTGGACTTTAATTTATAATTTACAATTTTTAAAAAAATTTATATTACATTTTAAATATTAATGTCACATTTGTTTTCTGAATCTGTTTTAATATGTAACATTATGTGAAAATAATGTTACAAAGTCTTATCTGCGCCTTACGATATTCAGGGAATGTAATTTAACTTAGCAACAACTGTTCATTATTATTGTTAGACTGAAGATGTCAAAGCAAATTCTTTGGCGCTTTTGGGAAATGAATCCAGTCCCAATAGTTTAATAACACTATGCTCCCATTCATACTTAGCCCTTAGAGGTATGTAGACCAATAAATGTCTTCTAGAACGTTTAACTATGGAGCATAAAGTCTCATTTCATATAACATATTTGTATATATATATATATATATATATATATATATATATATATATATATATAATTTAAGATTACTTGGTATTCGTTTGTATTTGTATGTGACCAATTGATTTAAATCCTGTAAAAAATTTCATAATTGATTGTGATTGAGAATGACAATGTGTATGTCGCAGAAGTTAATTGGATATTATTTTAACACCCAATAAATATTAGAATATACGGGTTTTAGTACAATTTAGAGTTTAAATAATAATAAATAATTTAAATTTAAACTACTTAACAAAGTGAATACGTAATTGCTTACTTGCTGACACGTTTTAAAACAACTCTACTCAGTAGAGTGTTTGCTTCGTAAAAGGAACGATTGTTTTGAAATGGGTCAGTAAGTAAGCAATTATGTATTCACTTAGTTAAGTAGTTTAAAATCAGTTTAATCAGTAAATTCAAGATGATTACATCAAGAAACTTAAATAATTTACTTTCTGCAAATATTGTACAAATTGCAGTATGTGTATTTTTCCTATATTCCTCAATTGGAGAATTGTTTCATTTAAATTTCAACTTATGAACTTTTTAATCAAAAAAGTGGTCTATGGTCGGAAATACTCGGAAAGCGCTAAGTAATCCGACTACTATACATTGGGAATTAGCAAAAATATAAAAAACGTAACTTGAATGACGGCATATCATTCCTAACTTGAATGGCTGACATGTCCGTCAAGGAGTAATAGCTTGGAGTTCTTAAATCTTTGAGAAAGGCATCTCTTGTTCTCCAGTCAGATTTTTTTGTTACACATTTGCTCCAATGATAACATTTTTTTCCCATCATCAGAGGGATTCTCTTGACTTTATTGATAAGGGGAACATAATTTTCTGTAGCATTTGTGCATGCAAACAATTGTTACGTATCCCCTCCTTTCTACGTATGTTCGTGAGACTAACGGGTGGATCCTCCTTCTGGTACTACGTTTTGTAGCTGATTGTTTAATGGGACCAGTTTCTTCACAACTACTATAGATTGGTTTAGGATACATTAGATGTCTTTTACTAGAAGGTCCTTAAGGCATACATTATGCATCTATATTTTGTTTATACACAGTTTCACAGCGAGCTTGAGATAAAACCTGGGGTTAACAAAGGGATAAACACGGATGACGAGACATAAGCCTTTGCAGCCAGTCTTCACCAGTCATTCTCTGATTCATAATAAACCTGTTGGGAAATTTTCAAAGGTAGCTTTCTGTTTGTCGATAGCTTAGTTTCTGAGACGAGTTATGGAACTCTATTAAGAAACACAGGAGCCAAGAGAAAATTAGGACATGCGCAGTACAACAGCTCGGACCTACAAAATTCTTAATTACTTTAATTACTTTTATGGTTCAGTGAGAGTTCATTGAATTGTGGAATTCACAAAATCATTTCAGTACTGTAACGTTGCTGTCTTCAGGATACTGGAACCAGTATTGTCACATAGCACTTTAACAAGCAAATGTTTTGATAGAATCCAGCGCCAGAGTGGAAAAATTATATGAATCTATAGCAAAGTACTCATGTTTCGTGGGTGGGTAGCATAGCATTAGCTTTCACCGACTGAGAAAGCATTCGCTCAAACTGCTAGCCTCCTATTTACAAAGAAAAACAATACAAACATAATAAATCTAGTCAATAATTAAAGTAAAACAATTAAAAAACATGCACGAGACTCACAAATTATTCACTTATTTATTCATACGCGTTTCAATGACAAAGCAATCGTCATCGGTGTGTGTTGCTACTACAAACTCTAACTTACAACCTTGTTGAGTTGTACGTTGGAGTTTATAGTAGCAACACATAATGATGATGATGACATAGTCAATGAAACTAGTATGAGTAAATAGATGATAAATTTGTGAGTCTTGTGTATGTCTTTTACTTCTTTTAACATAACCTCACAAGCTAAGCTCAAAGAATTGTTGAGTAATAATTGCATTGGTTATATAAAAACCATAAATTTAGTTATTTTGGAACAAGAAGTGAATGGATTGTTGTTCAACCATTCCGAAAAGTAAAGTAGGGAAGTTATAGAAGTTGAATTGAAAATACTGAACCAGAATATTTTTGGTAGTAATGCAGGTTAGCAGAAGCTTTCACAGTAGCTTAGATATTATTTAGAGATTTTGTTTAAATAATTTTCCAACGAAATACAACTAAATTCAAACTGAAGCTCTGAATATATATCAAGAAACACATATATCTGTTCTAATTAGGTACAACGTATGATGTCATACGTTAGCTCGTTTTATTTCTTATGTTCTGCATTGTACATTGAAAGTTTAAAATCCTATAGATCCAAATAGTTGATCAGTTGATAAAAATATATTTTCATATTCGAATAAATGTTGTATAAACTATAACTCCCTTAATACAAATATAATTTTTTTCCAGGCGAAAAGCCTATCAAGGTTAGCATCGCCTATAATACAAATATATATATAATTCAAATTTTCAAGTGAAAACATCCTTAGAAGCGTCTTTAACATCTCTGAACAATGAAAATTTGATTTGAAAATTATTTAAACAAAGCTTTAAAATAACTTCTCAGATGAGAAAGAAAGGAGGTTTTTCACTGCCGTGGGAGTTCGTTTATTATATGGAATAAGAATGTGGGAGTTGTGAGATATAACTTGTACGGTTTACTTTTCGTCGAAAGTAGTTCACTTCCGAAACACTACAATTTATTCCTTACAAGTTTGAATAAAAAAAAAGGTTATCTGACAATATACTAGAACGTATGCTATTTAATTTTATAATGTTGGTATATAAATAATACAGTATTTATTTTTACACATTTTGTTGCATAAAGGTCCTGGTCAAAACCAAAGGTAACCTCTTATATGCGTATATATAAATACATTTGAAATACTCCTAAATGCAGGAGATGTAAGTATAGTACAGACACATTCCGTTTATGTTTGTCGGTAGCACGATATAAATATGATTTCGGAGTGTAATTATCTACTTGTTGGAACATATTAATATGTCTGATTAAACCTTGTAATTTGTTGTGTTGGAAGAGTGTGTTTAGGAAGAACAGTCCACGGAAAAATTTGTGTAGAAAAATGTTTTCAAGTTACTTAGTACATTTAAGCGATACTTATATTTTAAACAGATATTTCATCTGTACCAAAGAGGTATTTGTAAACAGTGGAACGTTTACCCATGTAAATCTTTCCGTTGGAAAACTATGTTTAGTATGTCTGAAGGACTACTTTATATTAGACGAATGTATTTAGAATGGATAGTACTTTTAAAGGATACTTTACATTGGAGCAATTCATTTATTTTGCCTAGTCCCACAATGTAGTTTTTTGTGTTAGAAGTATGTCTTTCGGAAGAATAGTGTTCTTACACAATACTTAGTAAATGCGAATGTGTTTAGGACGACTAGTATGTTTAGAAGATACTAAATATTACAACAATATATTTAGTATACCTTTTACTACTATGGGATTCTTTGTGTTGGAAGAATGTATTTAAGTAAAAATCCATTAAAGGAATACCTTTTGTAGACGAATGTGTTTAGGATGACTAGTATATAAGTGGAATATTTTACTATGTACTACTGTGTTTACAATGGCTACTTTGTAGCTGGTCTACAATGTATACTTTGTATTTTGAAAACCAATATTTTGCATAATGTTTTGTTCCTGTTTTCCAATTATTTATATAAAGGATATTAGTACCCAAATGACTTATAGTTACTATAACAATATGTTTGGGACGGTTAGTACGGAGCACTCCACATCATGAATTAACAGCCAGTTTTTTGTTTAAATGTAAAACTACCTATTTTTTGAAATTTTTGTGCAAACATTATAAGCATTTTGGTCACAATTTTATTTATCTGTGCTTACTTATCTGCCCAGCGAATGCAATAAAAACAGTAGAGGAAACCAAGCTTCCTCTGTCGACACAGATGCTAATGAATGTTTTGAAAATTTAACACATGCCAGGTCGCTTTGTGCTGAATATTTAATCTTGTTTCTACAAAAGAGAACAGCATTTCACTTCTGTGATTCACTCTAAGTCAACACCTCAGGGTTTGTTGGATCAAAGTTGACTTCAAGTTGAATACCACAAGATTAATTATTTAGGCTAGCAGTTGTAAAACTAGAATTACCTCAGACATTAACTAACAGCTACAAATAACAGTTGTTGTATAAACATTAGTTTCAATGAAAGGAAATGTACTTTTATTTAAATTGTATTCATAAGTAAAACATAAATTATGTAAATTTATAGAAAAGTAAAGGTATTTTAATATAAAATTTGTTTAAAAAAATAGACGTAGATAAATCAGATGAAAGTATGAAAAACAATGTAAATTTTAGTCAGAGTAACATATTTGTTCGAAAATATTACTGATTAGGAATATTTATTCAAGGAATTGTTGTATTCCGAGCCTCAAAAGATGTCCATAATTGAAATTCCAACATAAATGTATGATTATTATTCCATATTAATTTTGTTGAGTACATTTTCTGTAAACATAAGTTAAATAAATTGAATTATTAGCTTTAAATCTTTGTATTAGGGCTTAATAAAGTCGAAATAGAGATAAATATTTTCCTAAAATGTTTCATGCATATATAAAACGTCAATTTAATCCCGAACAGAACCAAATATAATCTAAAATAAATAATGCTTGAATAATTTTAATACTTAATTATTTTGTGTTTTAGGGGTGAGTTCTATGGATACGTCTGGAGGCAGGCTAACGTACTCCCTTGGTCATCCCTCATGGAGCTGGAAACGGTTCCTGTTTCCCATTGTCTGGGGTTATAATGGTTTTTCGACTGCATAGGAGTGAAGTTTGGTTTAACTTAGTGTTGTAAGGTCTAGCTATAGATTGTATGGAGCCTTCATAAACACAGCGCATTCATTTATCTATTTTGCGCGATTTAATGCCGTGTTTGTCACAAAACGTGGCATATGAAGGTGCTAAAACTCGACCGGTATTGGCTTTGGTGAGTTTGAGGATGAAAACGTCTATGAGGGGATAGCTAGTACTCGAGAAACAAACTCGTTCCTGACAAACCATGAGGAATCACTGACAACTTCTGAGCACCTATTTGAGAAAAGATCAGTTTTCTCCAACCATTCTTGCCGAGGAGGTACAGTCACCGGAAAACGATAAGGGCCCTGTCGTAGAAATGTGTTGGGCCGTGCCTTTAGTTCTGCGCATGCCATGCCGATGTAATCCTGACCTACAAACATAACCTAACGATACGCTAGTTTTTTAGAAGGTATATTTAATAAGTAATATAAGTATTTACAGATAGGTAAAAGCATTGGTTGTAATAAGAAATGATGCACAAAATAAACTATATAACTTATGATCCCGTTTCTGCATGGTAAGTTTGATTAAATCTGACGTTTCTGGTTAGAAAATGTTTTTGGGAATGACAATATGGTTTTGACCTGTTTTGGACCAGGCTCTTCTCTAGCTCCTGTGACAGCTGAGGAATGGCCGTATGTACATTTTGTACATGACCATCTTGATATTGGAAATATGATTTAGTTACTAGATTATTAGACTCTATTTTTATACATATCTATTCCTTACAAATATTGGATGAATACACACTCTAATACCAATACAGAGATTTCAAACCATCTAATAAATAAGGAATAGAAAAATACACTCTCAAAGCATTATACTTCACATTTCTCCAGACATGGGAATTTCTTATCCTCACCATTTCCCTCTTCAACCTAAGACCCTTTGCAGATCTTCACAGTAGAGAAATCACAAAGAAATTTTCCATTTCAAGGCGTCCTTACAACATTGTGTTTCTAAAACATTTTCTACATCAGAATTCGTTCAAAGCGTGTTTAAGCTGAATGTAATGTCTTGCTTTGACGCGGCGCTGTCGTTCAGATGGACCTTTTAGATGCATCGCACGAGCACAATTCAATTTATATCCGTCTCGACAAATATGTTTTGAACGAGTATAGACGAATATATCCTCTATAGTGAATCTAACCTTTAAACAATTCATGGCAACATGGTACAGTCGAACCATCCTGTATCATGCTTACAATATATTTTATACAAATATCTATACAGAGCCCATTAGCTTAAATATAATAATTAAACTATAAATATTATAAATATTTTTAGTCATGGTTATTGTCGCTTATTAGCTTCTTAAAATTTTTTTATGTGATTTTTATTTGTAGCTCTACGGAACATGTTCAAGTTTTTATCATTTTTTTATAGCATTAGAAATAGTTTTAGTGTTTTTTCTATCTAAATTTTGGTTTAAACCAGTGATTGTTAGGATATTTAGTAAAGTAATATCCTATTAGAAAGGACATTTGCTATGTGGGCCGGAATCTTGATTTAAAATATATCCTTTATTGTCAGTGTTTTGATATGAAATAAAATTAATTTAGACCTAATTAAAATTTAGATTTTACGTGGACTGTACTTTAGCCTATGAAGCGCGTCAACGCTTACGTCATACTCATTTTGTTAAACACTTGAACAAACATGACAAGCAAATAATACAGAGATACTGCTGATTCCCAACGCTTTTGTGGAAATTTTGCTTTTTATTAACGTTGCTGAATTTAATCAACTTTTCAATAGTGTCCAACTTTGAGCCCAATTAGAGAACCTAATTCGAAAATGGAAATACTCAAATGTTAGATTCGATTCTCAATAAATACCAATTTACTCAACTCACCAGTTACGGCAACAAAGTCATCATCATCTATATTGCTCGTTTCTGATAAAGGCAGTAACGGCTTCAAAATTATAATGGAAAACGTTTGAGACTTGATTATTATTTAGTTTTTTATACTTGTTTCAAGTCATTTTATTCTCGCCTTAATTTTGTTTTCCTTTTCGGAATTTTGATGGGAGCAATCTATTCAAAAAATATTCCAAGAACTATAGAATTATATTTACAAAAAAACAGTGTTAACTTAAATTATATTTATTATTATCTTTTAAAAATAATTGTATTCTGAGATGAAACTTTGTCTCTTAGTACAATAAACAGTTCCTCAGTCCGCTCCAACAAAGTTCGTCACTCCGTTCAAAATTTAAAATCACGGCATATCGAAAGCAGGATTTCACCCCTAATAAGAGTCTATTCATAGTATGGCCCATACACAAACGATTGCCTTTCTGTTAAATAGATCCCGTTCAAGTTTTGAGAGTTCGCATCTCCAAGTTTAACCTAGTTCTTTTCTAGTACAGTCCGGTGGAAAAGACTTTCTTTTTTATACTATACCAGTAATGATAAGCGTACAAATAAGGCTGCAAAATCTTAATTTTTTTCTTGCGATATTTTGAAAATGAGAATACATGGGCCCCATACAATCTAGAAAACAGATTGTAAATAAATAAATAAATAAATAAATAAATATATATATATATATATATTTATATATATATATATATATATATATATATATATATATATACAGGTATATAAAGAACTAAGTCAAAATACAAATACAAGAATTATAATTGAATTTACAATTCAAAGCTTTTCGTTGGCTAACAGTACCAACATCATCAGGAATATTAAACAATTAAAATTAACATATTCAAAATAGACATATGTTAATTTTAATTGTTTAATATTCCTGATGAGGTTGGTACTGTTAGCCAACGAAAAGCTTTGAATTGTAAATTCAATTATAATTCTTGTATTTGTGTTTTGACTTAGTTCTTTATTAATACACAAGAATACATATTGCGATATGTATATATATATATATATATATATATATATATATATATATATATATATATATATATATATATATGTATATATATGTTGGGCTTTAGACGAAAATGTTTGGGTCATGGAATAGTTATGGAGGGGGCTAGCGCTGTGTGCTGAATTATTCACTACTTGTATATATTAGGTTAAATGCGGTCTTAGATCGCACCTTACTCTACTCAAGTGTTTTGAGCCATCTCAAAGTCACCGGTCAGGGTAAACATGGCGATCGGTATATTGCCACGTGCTGTATTCGATGTTTTGCAAAATTATTATTTTTCTAAATACCAAACCTACTTTGATAGAACACCACGTTGTTAGATTTTAAAATAGGTATATAATAGTTTATTGTAGTATAAAATATATAATTCTCTTGATGAAATAATCTGCATATATACGATATTTTAATATTCAAAATCAAATTTTTTTTGTTATAGTGTGGCATGCGTAGAAGAATATAGAAGTATAACATTGTTCCAAAGACAAGGGCATTTTAATATTATATAATATTAGTTATTATTAACAATAGCGCGTAAGCATTGTGTCATCCTTTAAAACAATAAACGTTATTATAGCTTTTACACAATTATTCGTTTTGGGAAAGAGTTGGTATTGTAACAATTATATGTATAAATTGGTACGTCATTCAAGGAGCTTTTAAGAAAGCAAAAAGACGCTTTTTAGTTTGTTTGAGTCTCTGAATATTCGTACAAAGAACTATAGACGTTTTACTGCGCCATTTTGAAAACCGCGTGTTCATACTTCCACTTTTATTGTTTGTGGTGATAGCGTAAAACCCACGGCGTAGTTTTTGTTCTCTCATAAGGTATTGATACGTTTGTAAAAAAAATATCTAAGTAAAAAAATTCTCTCAACACATCTTTCTATTTGTTTATGTGTAATGTGTATATCGTACCTACCAGCGTTTATTTGTTTATTTCTAATTGATTTTCTGCTAATAAATGCTAAGTAGAGTTATTGATATTTTGTACTTTTTGTTTTGTTTTACTAAACTATTTAACGACTTTTAAAAAAATTTTATAATAATTAAACTTAAGAAAAAACCTATTGAGACAAACACTGGAGGCTCTTCCTCAGTCTAAATCGATCTGGTGAGACTCCTTAACTAAGTCTTAAGACTAACATGATCGTCTGGTTGAATTAGAAATCTTTTGTCTCGGCAAACATTCCCTATATTTTTAACGGGTCGGCAACTAGTGTAGTAATAAAGTTATTTACCTCATCCGTTGTGGACAATACATGACAAGGCCATATCATTTATCGTTATTTATCATACAACCCACACCTGTCATTAAAGAGGCAGATCTCTCTTCATGACCACTGTGACATGTCTCTGACCACTACCTCTCTATAAAAGACCACACACAAGCCGTGCTATAATAACATCTATTTATCTTCCAATAGGGGGTTTTATCACCCTCCCTTAATCCTAGGTATGTTCAAAATCCTTACATTTCCTCACAGGCAATAACATTCATATTGGCCGATCGCTTTATTACTACAAAATAATGATAAAAAATGGGAAATTTAATTTGTAAAAGCTGTAAAGGTTGACAAGCTAGCTGCTTTTCGTCGTGATAGCTCTACTTGTTTAACAGGACACAAAAGCTATTTTAAGGAGGCGAAACTATTTACTCGAGTTTATAAAGTTTCATTAGTGATCCAATATTTGCGATATTGGAATTTTAGAACCATTTTTTATAATATATCTAAAACTTAAGAATATAGGTGCAAATAAAATTTATTATGATTTAAGAGCACGAATGTCTAAGTAAAAAAAAACATTGTCTTATAACAGTTCATAAATTAAAGTTAACAAGTTGAAAAGTGTGAAAATCAATACTTGAAAAAAACATTAAAACAAATACTTAAAAACGTTTTAAAACAATGTTTGATTGTTGTCAAACTATTACAATTTTAAATACAGTTATTTTGATTTAAAGTTTTTAGAACATCTCTCAAATTAAAATAAAAAGTGCCAGCATCACAAAGGATGAAGAAAAACGCATAGATGAACAGCTACTAACTAAAATATACTGTCCCGATTTGAAAAGTTTATTTGATGATCCCTAAACCAGATTAAAAGGTATTCCGAGTACAAATTAAATTGGCCCAATTATCTGTTCTGATTGCACTACAATCAAAGTTTACCAATACGGGGACTGTAAATTTGGTTTTAATTCAATTTGCCCTTTCTGTGATTAAATTAAAACTGCAAAAGTTGCAAAGCTACATTAAACCCTTATCGCCAAAGTCAGGGCAGCGGCCATAATGCGCAGAGTTAAGCTTGCAGTAAACCCATTTGGCATATTACCATGCTTTTAAAATCTTTTAAAAAATTTTCAATTGCGCATTGAATGGGTGATTAGTTAACATTGTGTGTCATTATCCGTTTAACTGCATCGTTATGAAGTTATATGCACGAAATGCAGACACCTGAAGCTCTCTCTTGAAAGCCACACACAGCCTGAACAAGCCTATGGTAAGCCATTGGTGGAAAACTCTAATGAAGAGAATGTTGGAATTTTTTTTACTCTCTTCCATCATCATAGTAGGCGTTGTAGCTTTAACTGATGGAACCAAACGTTTGTACTTGATTTTACTTCTATATTATCAAAAGGCAAATCCTTTATGCGATGACACTCTTTGAGAACCGGTGTTCAATTTTTTAATTTCTTCATAGTTGGGACAGAACATTTTGGACAACAAGTAATAGTTTTTAAGAAGGGATACACTTGTGCTAGATCTTCACCTCCATTTCTCACGGAATAAGCACCATCACAGATCCGATTTTCTCAGACCCTGATCCTAACACAATGCCAATATTTACCGGGTCTGCCTAGCCTAAACTGTATATGGGAGGTTCTATAAAGATTGTATTGTTGCTAATGTGTCTGTGGTTCAGTGTGTGTATTGTGGAACTAGTTGTTGACAGTGGTGGTATGTTAGACTTGAGTAGTAAAGACCGTCAAACCCCTCTTAGTAGTTAGGAGGCACTCCTTGAGAATATTTGTAATGTATCATATCAATAACAGGTCTTTTTCAGGTTTCCATAAAATACAAAAAGTGTTTTCAATAAAACGTTGTCATACTGAAATGAAATTAAATTTAAAAATTTTATCAGGCCAATTTAAAAATCTTGAGGGATAATCAGAAGATAAAAAGGTTTACCACTGGAAATAGAAATTAAAACAAATAATTAAAAAATAACAAAATACATTACTTTAAAATCACGCACTGTTTCAGAAACACGGAATGGCTTTTTGCACTCCATTAAAACACAGCCATATTACAATACAGCTAAAAAGTCTCTAGTTCTATTTGGTTTGCTTACAAGAAAAAAAATATAAAATATGTTTCTCCACCTTAAAGTAATCAGTTGTTGGATAAAATTACCTTCTTCTTGCGACGAGAATGCAATTTACATACACATGCGGTCCCATGACGGGGTAAGTGTAACATCCCAACATGGCGACCTTTTCATTTAAACTGATTAGCTTATTGTACGATAATTTATGTCTTATATGTTTATAACCAAACCAAACCCAACAAGATATTTTGTAGTCAAATTTAGATATAATTACAGCCCAATACGGTATAAAATACTGTGTCAATAGGAGACTTTTAGTGTTTACAGATTATTGTGTGTTTCTATCGTGACGTGATTATGTTCGAAATTATTCAACTTATTAGTGTAACTCACAAGTTTCTTGTGTTAAAACTTTGGATTTTGCTACGTAAAATTTTTATGGTAGTATGTCACTTAGGTGGGGCAAATATATAATTTTTGCAAATGTATCGTTACACACTAACTAACTTACTTTGGCAACAGATAGACGGAAATTTATTCATAAATGGTTATATTTGTAAAATTATTGATGATAAAAATGTCAGACGCGATGATCCTGCATAACCCACACAGACACACACACACACACACACACACACATACACACACAAACAACACACAAACACACACACACACACACACACACACACATACACACATACACACACACACACACACACACACACACACACACACACACACACACACACACACACACACACACACACACACATACACACACACACACACACACACACACACACACACATACACACACACACACACACACACGGACATGTACAAGCGCACGCTATCCTATATATATGGGGTAGTTTCATAATAATTATAAATTTAATTTTCATAATCTGTAGAGAAATTTTTAAATCGTATTGTGCGGTGAAGGCGCATCGTGTAGAGTATTGAACGACAAGCTATGAACAGAGCAGCTGTTGTAAACCCAATCTGTGACGTAAATCATTTCAGCTGTTTATCTTCATTTACATTTTGCAGAATTTTATATAAAATTATTCTAGGCTAAACGAAGCAGTGTTTTTATACTGTCGTAAATTTACAGACGTGTTTGTCACAAGTGACAGACAAAGATGGATTCAGTATGCAAATTGTGAAAATTTATTTTAAGAGCGTCTAAAAGTAACTTTATTATGTAAATAACTACAAATGACTTACAAAAACAAATGAACAAAACACAGTGTCATTTTAATAATACCAATGCCATTAACATTCTAAATGATTTGAAATAACATTTGATATTATTATTAAGATAGAAACAACATTGTGTAAAACGTTTTTCTGCTCTCTCTGTTTCAAGTTAAATCCTTATATCTCGCCCCTATATCCAAGCTATATTTCATCACACTACCCCAAAAAAATATAAACATTTATTGTATATGCAAACGGAAAGTATGATCGCCTATAAATCCCTCATAAAACTTTCCTTATAAATCTAAACTATATATTATTTGCTTCTGAAATTTCAATGCCAAACAAGCATTACACGTCGTACATGTTTAGATCTAGCGTGGGTTTGATTTCTGCCTCTAAATATTTGTTTTCATATTTTGCACATTAGCGATGCTACCTTCTCTTAACGATCGATGATTGTAGTAACATATAGATGTTTTCGAACAGCCCATGAGCAAATTGGTTTCAGCATTTTCGCATGTAAACAATCCTCCTCCACTCCGGTAAGAAGAAAGTCGTCTAGAATATGCGATCCTGCCTACGCGTATTGCCCCTCTATTCCGAGTACCAAGATATCACAATGTCTTTCTTTAGTCTTACCTTAGTCTATCGTGGAAGAGAGAGGGAAAGAGAGGAAAGAGTACGTCTGCTTTAGGAACCTTACTTTGTTAATGGGATTTTCCGATAGGTAGACTTTACCTAAAGTACTTATTGTGAAATAATGCAAGAAAAATGTTGGTAAAAAAAAAGATTAATGGCTTAGAGCACATAGTCTCTCGTGTCTTATTTCAAAGCAACAAAGAACACAAAGGTAGATGCATATTTGAGAGAATATCTACAATTAGCATAAATCCAACCTCAGACAATTAACTCCAGCAATTGGCACTAGCGTCAGTCCCGAAATTGGAGGCTCTTGGTAACATTCTGCAATATTCTTTCTACCCTACTGTGAGACATGGTCTAGTGACGAGCCTCCGTTGGGACTAGAAGAAACTCCAACCGGATACTAAGGTTTCGATCGCTTTTGCAGAAATACTCGAGACCAGAAGAGCTTTCCGAACGCCTAAATATTCCGTACTTTCGATACCTCGTCTGATCAGTAGTGTCCAGGTAGTGTGATCGGATCTGTATTCCATCTCGGTATGCCTTAACAAATGGGTGTGCCCTCAGGCAATGGACTGGATCCTAGCCCTGTGGTTCAGATGAGGTGTATTTCAGGGAATTGAACCTGTATGGCGATGCTTAGTGGCAGAATACAATTATATGTTTTACGTGGTCCTCCCTAAATTCCTCTCATCCTTCCTTCTTAGAAGGTGATGTAACTAGTTGGCACCTCTTTATAACCCTGAGAGAGACAAGACTTTAAAGCAAAGCTACAGACAGTTCCACTTGATAATAAATCTTTGACGATCTTTTTCTATCCATTGAAAGCAATAGTAGATAGTTCATAGTCAACTAACCCTAGATAAATCGATAATTACTTAGTTAAACATCTCAATTGATCGAAATTGTGTTCAGGATCAATTGATCGAAATGTAAATCATAATTGTGTCTTATATATGTAGCTACCCATTTTCTCATTCTATTTTAAAAGAAATAAGACTTGATAATAACCTATAGCATTAGAATAAACGGCATGGGTGATTTGTACGTTTCGAGATTCTAGTCTTGTTCGACATTACGAAGCCTAAATAATTTTATCACGTTTATTATATGCGTTCAAACTACTAACATTTTGAAAATGAATCACTTAATACTTTAATCATTTGTATACTAACTCGGGATTACGTTCAGTTGTCAGATATTAATCACCCACAATAGTTTGACATGAGGTTAGCATGAAAGTAACATATACGACAACATTAATAATACAACATCATGATGGATACAATTCCAAATGTCGGAATTAAAATCTCCTAATGTAGGGCAAATGTCACATTAACACCCTTCTCGCTGACATCAAGTTTACATGAGGTTTGAAAGCAAATAACTGGTTTATGTTACTAGGTTATATTGGACCGTCGGGATGGGGTGAGAACGTCCATACAGGACCTAATGAACTGTTTTGTAAATAAACTCAGCATTTAGATTAGTGATTCAGTATCCTCTGTGGAAAATGTGTTCTTAAAGCTCATTAGTAAAGTATGATTCAAAGTCATTTTATAACATTTTTACGTTAATGTTTCTTTAAAATCAGCTTACAACTACGTAAAGCTTCAAATCTATATACAAGATTACAACTTAAAATTTCATTGAAAAATATCTTTGTGTTTAGATAGCATGAAGGTTTAAATAAAATTACAAATGCAATTTACTAGTTAAGATCGATATTACTAGCAAGTCTTGATATTGATTTTAATCACAAATCAATGCATATCATCACATCCGGATTTGACATTGTTTCCATGTTTTTCAATGATTGTATTTCATCATAGAGAAACATTTTACCTATCGGGCCTATATCCGGCCTAGTTTTTAAATTTTTATTTTTATTTTATTGTAAAAATAGGACAAAAACAGTATAAAGTGGGGTAGGACAAGCAGAAGACCTAATGGTTACATGGAAATGGAAATGGAGGAGGACTGTGCTATTAGCACCCAGGGTAGTGTACATGATGCAAACCTAATTTATAATTGGGTTAACAATATGTCTACCCAATCTTCGAGTCGGAAAAAGAAGACAATAATGTACAGATGGAAATAGGTAATCCCAATGAGGTGTTGTATTTTGTATTTATTATGGATTGTGGAATCCATCATATTTTGATACATTATATATTATAATATAATTTAACATAATATGACAATCATATTATTCTGATATACGTATTTTGCAATGAACTGCTACATTTTATTATTTTAAAATAACATGGAATGGTGTTCCTTACTAAAATAGCTATGTAGAAACTGTTATCCACTGGCGAAAGCCTTTACGATCTGAGTTTTACACATATTGTCTTCTATTCTAGGTATGCTGTATCAATTACAGCCTCTCGACCCACGGACTAAGGACAATAGTTACGTAAATACATCCATCAATTCTTAGGTAAAGCTACCTTGGAGTCAGACCTTAGGTAAAGTCACCCCGGAGTCGTGCTTGAGGTAAAGCCACTCAGGTGCCAGGCCTTAGGTAAAGCTACCTTAGAGTCAGGCCTTAGGTAAAGCCAATATGGAACAAGGCCTTAGGTAAAGTCACCCCGAAGCCAGGCCTTAGGTAAAGTAACCCTGGAGTCTGGCCTTAGGTAAATTCACACTAGAGTCAGGCTTTAAGTAAAGACACCATGGAGTCACTCTTTATTTAAAGCCTCTTTGGAGCTAGACTTTCAGGTAAAGCTACCTTGGAGTCAGCCCTAAAGTAAAGCTACCTTGGAGACAGGCCTTAGGTTAATCCACCCGGGAGTCAGGCCTTAGGTAGTCACCCTAGAGTCATGCTTGAGGTAATGCCACCCAGGCATCAGGCCACAGGTAAATCCTCTCTGGAGTCAGACCTTAGGTAAAGCTACCTTGTAGTCAGCCCTTAAATAAAGCAAACACATGACCATAGGACATAACACAAGTATGTAATTGCCCCAAGGCCTTACTGTAAGGCCATGACCCCGGAATTACCTTGTAGATGGAAAGAGACGATACTCCACTTAGGGGCGAAACATGAATTATATTTGTTTAACACATTATGTAGGCTTAGCATATTATTTTTGTAGGTTTACACGCATATTTGTTTAACACACTATATAGGTTATCATGCATGTTGGCTTAACATAGTATATAAGCCTATGTAGCATGTTGGCTTAGCTTAGTATGTATATAGGTTTACACGCATGTTTGATGAACGCACTATAGGCTATCATGCATGCTGGTTTAACATAGCATATAGACCTATGTGGGGTAACGGGGATATTGGCTTAATACAGGATGTATATAGGTTAACATGCATATTGGTTTAACACAGTATATAGGGCTATTTAGAGTTTAATGCACGCTGGCTTAAAATGGTATATAAGCATATATAGGTTAACATCCTTGTTTTTATGTATATAGGTTAACGTGAATGTTGGTTTAACACAGTATGTATATAGGTTGCGTGACTTTTTAATTATATTGTAATATTTGTTGGCCGTCACCTACGTTTGCGTGATAAGTTATGCATTGGTAGCTGCCTTTACATAGCTATTATGGGATGCACTGATAGCTATGTCATATAGTACTTCCCATATGAGCTATACGATTGCTTACGTAAGGCTATTCCTGATAGAACATACCTAGATGAGATGTGTGTGTAAAGCTCAGATCATAAAGATGAAGGATTTGCAAACACTCAAAACGATAATACTCGTTATATTTTAGGGTCAATGATATTTAGATATGTATTATCATTTCTACGTGTAAATTAGAAGCGTCCTTCAGGTACTACATTATCATCGGATGATGACATCGTTCAGACCAGGTTGTAACCATGCCTTACTGCGTCCGTGTGTTGCATGATGGCCAGGCGTAAGCCACCAATGTGATAGGTTGATTCCCTCACAGACTGTTGTTTATTTGAATTAAACGTAATTGTTGGTCGTTTGAAATGCGTGTAAGTTGGTCGGTTGAACGTAGCGTAAGATAGTTTTTCAATATTTCTTTAGTTGAAACGTGGGTCATTTGACAACATTTTAAGCATCTGGATCATTTTTGGTGAGTTCATATAGCGTTACAAGCTACGAACCGTTCATAGTTCAAATCCAAACCATACAACTTTATTTTTCTTCCAACATTTACCCCCTCTAGAACAAGACGGCCCTTGACGTCATAAACCTGAACGTCGTCCGTCGTCCGTCGTCGTACGTTAGGCCGTCGAATCGCCATACACTGGACGCCGCCATCTTGTTCCCGCCATATTAGCGCCGCCATCTTGGAACGTGGTTAGGGTAACAAATCCAGCTTTCCTATTGGTGTCCCAAGCGCTGCATCTACCCTATAGATATGCTCTTGATCGTAGTTAAAAGAAGTTTCTGGTATAATTTTGAGCAGAATGGATTACATAGAAAAGCTGTCAATCGTAGTTAAAAGAAGAAGATATGGTCTCAATAGAAGTTAAAAGAAGTTTCTTGGATTATTTTGAAGAGAATGGCTTATATATATATATATATATATATATATATATATGCTCTCAATTGGAGTTAAAATAAGTTTCTGGCATATTTTAGAAATAGCGTAATACATTAATTGTCTTAAAATATTCGACTATTTTAATATAACTTCTAATTTTATTGAATTGTAGGCAGTGGAAGAGAGATTCTGTGCAAGAATGAAAGGATATAGTGTGGATATGGGGAGAGAACGACAGCTTCTGAATTTATCAAGATATAGAATATATGCTTTCCTTCCATAAGATTCCCTTGCAAAACATTATTCAGCAACAACGTACGTTAAACCCAGGAGTTGACTTAGAGTCAATGAACTTGTACAGTTGATATCATAAACCTAAACTTCCCAAAATGATTTAGAGACGTATTAATGACGTAATAATGTACTAATAACGTTGCTATCCAGTTGACAAAAAGGGATCAGAATGGGAACGAGATATGAGTGCCGACACATCGTTACTATTAGCAGAAAGATAGTGGTCGTCATGACAAGAGCTACTCCTCGGGTGCTCGTTGCTACTAGTGCGTAATGAAACGAACAATTAATTCTCTCCCGGTAATGGTCAATAAGCAATAACAACGATTGAACCACACCTAATATTGAACACAATAAAACAAAATTTTGTGTATGAATTTAGATAAAATCAGGTAAACACCACTCCTGTTTAGTTTATAAGTAAAGTATTATAAGTTTTAAATATTAATTACCACTTTTGTTTCTACTTCTCGCCAATAATTCTCTACACTTCGTACGGTGAAGTATGTCCCTTCGAACTTGCACACAAGTATTCAAGCAATGCGCAAACCGCAGAATCAGGGTTCCTGGTCCCGACTGGAACAATTTCACGCACCGCTTCCTTTCCTTGTAATGAATGCTTTGAATCAAATGCAGAGACTATTTAACTTTGCCTTACTAATTATTTCCCTTTTTGTAGAGAGTAATTACTTTTTCCGATGTTTCACAAACAGCGCGCCTAATGTACGGCATAAACGAAAGCCGCAGTGGAAAACATATTTTTATGTTTGTAACCGACACACATATTTACTGTAATATTTCTGTGCTAGACTTATATCTTTTGCAATTAGTGTATTCCACATGTAGTTTTATACAAAAATACGAGTACAAGAGGTTTCCTTTGTTTGTTTATATAAATATGAATATAAAACAAATTACCCTCCTATTATACCACGCTCTTTATGACTACAAAATAATTCGAAACTAAATGACACATGGTTTATATAACAAAAGTATAACATTTAAAAAAATACTTTATATATAATGATAAAATAAATATTTTAGATTTAAAATTCTACTACAAAAATTGGAAGTTATGCGACACATCTTATATGTGAGATTTCCGCATACTCAACGAATTCCCACGGCAGTGAAATAAGACTAATAATTCTAACAGGTCCTTTCCTCCCCACTTAGAGGTTATTTCAATGTTCAATGTATATATATATAATTTTATACATTTCCAAATGCAATTTCCTTTGTTTAGAAATGGTTAAGGAGTCGTTGTTGTGTTTTTTTTTTTTTTAATTGGAACAAATTATATAATTGTATGACATGAGTCGAATTGTATTTAAAATTTAGTAGAATATGAACACATAATTTTATTAACTCATATCGATAATGGAGTATATAATTTTGACCTAACTATAATAACGTAAAAGGAAGAACAAAACATACTTCGAGAAATAAAAAGAGATTGTGCATGAAATCATACGTTGTACCTAATTTAATGAAACATAAGTGATTCTGAATATAGCAATATTTCAATTCGGAATTGTAATGCCATTCCCTTTGAAAATGATTTAAACATAATCTCCAAATAACACCTAAATTAAGAAGAAAGCATGTGTTTTACGACATCATTATACGTTCCGTATTTACCTTCGGATAATCCATTTTGGAAATCTTTTTCTTAAATGATTAAATGAATGACCTTTATTATAACCTTAGGGCTCTAAGGTGCCTAAAAAAGTATTTTCTTCAATGTTTGAAACAAAATATGGCCTCATAATGCTGGGAATCTGCATGTTTTGTCCATACACTCTTAGCCTTTAAATATATGAAATATATCTGTTATATATATATATATATATATATATATATATATATAAATATATATATAGGCCTATCCATAAAAGTTGATTTTATTAAGAAACATTTTGGATTCTTGTTTTGGGCTGACAATAACATGCAAATCCTATAGGGCGATCACAACAATTTGTTTGTAATGACAAACAAGTAGTGACTTAGTGTTACAAATTTTTTTTCGTTATTGTTGTCCAACTGTCATAAAATAAAATCCTTTTTTAAAATATCTAATTGCCCGAAATTGTCCCCAGTGTTTTTGAAAGATTAAATTTTACTGCTTGAAAACATAGTTTAGCTTTCAGCTTTATTTTAAAAGAGTTTGGCAAACCCAACATTGCGTGAAATGTTTGTGAAAATCCAAACCTTTAACTAATGTGTACAAAAAGCTGCAAACATAACAGAAGGGCAGAACAGAGAGGGTGTCTGCGAACACACAGTCAGGTTTGGAATATGGAAATTTCCCTAAATGCAAGCGTCAAAAACGGAGCGTAGTGGAAGTTTTTGTTACATGTAACTTGCGAAATAGGGCGCCTATTTTTATAAAAAATTTTTCAGTGGCTCTCACTATTTTCCAGGCATTTTGGTATCAAGTATATAATATTTAGGTGTGGTTTTACTAGAAAAACATTGAAACAATATGGCCAAACATGTGGCTTTATATACATAGGATTTACATTTATGTATCGCTCTATTATTTATTATTTATATAGCTCTTTCTTTTGTATCGGAGACGAAAAGAGGTGTCTTGTGCTAACCGGGAGTGCATGACTCAAAGGCGACCCAACCAAAGGCTCTGAAACTCTTACCAATCCCTATACTTTACAACGGACTTTTTTGTTTATCAAAATAATTTGAAGACATTTATTGCTGGACAACAATTGCATTTAATAGTAATGCTGACAATATTTCCATCCTAATATACGGAAATTCATTTGTCTTTCAAAGTACCACGTCAAGTGTCACATGTATTTTTGATTTTGACATTATTGTTTAAAACATTACCAAATATGTTGTGTACATTTCACATTTTTAAGTGATTTTATGGCAATTTTCACTATAAAAGAAAACAAGAAATCTCAACAATAAATTTTCAAATGTAATATAGGGTGCTATATAAGTGATTAAAAATGCAAAGTCATAAGCTTTATACACAAACAAGAAAACACACACACAACGCACACACACACACACATACACACACACACACACACACACACACACACACACACACACACACACACACACACACACACACACACACACACACACACACACACACACACACACACACATACACACACACACACACACACACACACACACACACACACACATACACACACACACACACACACACACACACACACACACACACACATACACACATATATATATATATATATATATATATATATATATATATATATATATATATATATATATAACTTTTAGCTTACATTATTGTAATTTTCATTCCTGATGATGTTGGTACTGTTTTCCAACGAAAAGCTTTGAATATAAATTAATAAATATTCTTGTATTAGAATAACCTATGTTGGTATTAATATATATATATATATATATATATATATATATATATATATATATATATATATATATTATATATATATATATATATATATATATATATATATATATATATATATATATATATATATATATATATAATATACATACATACATACATACATACATACATACATACATACATATATGTATATATACAAATTTACATTACAAGAATCCAATTACCTTTCGGTAAACACAAGAAGCTTGCCACAGAAATATTCAGGTCCACATATGTAAATGTGTTTCAATTTAACGAAAACCGTGTATAGCTGCATTAAGGTTGGGCGGTTCCGATCGATTTTTGAAGACGGTTGATTCCAATTGTGAAAACGTTTTTTTTTTTAATAAAAGGTAGTGCTAGTGGCTGAACCCTCTGGAGGGAGACAGCCTTGCACTATGTCCCGAGTGCTTTTGTCTTTAGCTTGCTAGTGATTATATATCTGAGTTGTTTCGACCTCACAAATCAATAATAGAAATTTCCTCCTTCGTTTACCAAATGTATATTGTCACTTACACTATATTTAAGTCGCCACATAACCCGACAACCATTTATTAATTATGTTAGGTGTATAGAGAAATACAGCGTTAATGCAGAACACGCTGCAAACACACCAACATAACCACAAACCTAATAGTTCTACTTTCCATAAAAAAAAGTAGACGCATATAATTGTTTAAATAGGTATCTGGATCACTTATATATAAACAAACCGGCTTGCTGGGGTGTTTTGTGACAATACTGGTTCCGGGATTCTGAAATTAATACAATACTGAAATGTTTTTGTAAAGGCTGCATTACAAACAACACGCACTTAACCATAAAACTAAATGAAAATTTTGTTGTCTAACTTTCTATTGGCTCCTGTGTTTCTCAACATACATAGCTCCATATATCGTCTCACAAATTATACTATCGACAAAATATAGCTACATTTTCTATTGTGGACTAAACTAAAGTAGGGGCTTGGTGTGAAGTGCTTCCAAACCAATAAGGCACGTCACAAAATATTATTTAATCATGGTGGGAACATTTTATGAACTGAGTATTCGGGAGCTTGTCTATAAGTACATAGAAGACTAGAGTGACGCGGAGATTAATTTGAAAAGTAACCGTACTTTGCTATTAATAACAAAATAGTTTTCTTTATTAACTTGGTTTTCATGGCGTTTCAGAGGTTTAAAAGGTTTTGTATGTTCGTATGGCGATGATTGACTATTATGTTTTCATGTGTTTGATTGGTTTAAAAGATTTATACTTTTTATAGAGATCACTGATGTCCAGAGGCACACCATCATCAGAAAGAACTATATCTACAGAAGATGTCAAATTTAATTAACTGACATTAAAGTTTTGGTGTTCTTTTTCAACATTATCGATGTTTGACCATCACGAACAGAGGATTAATAAAGTGTTACACAAATTCTCACAAACGTTTTAACTGAAAAAAACGTATACAGTATTTACTAACCAAGCGTTACACTCTTGAGCAGAAAACAATCTCAAACAAATTTGTTCTGCCATCCTGAAAATCACCCACTGCATAAACTCCCCTAACCTTCAATAAAAAGTTACTACTTGATGTTTTACACTAGTGTTATTATAATAAGCAGTTTTGGTTATACTTTGTATTGTTATAATATCAGAAAGTGTGTATTATAAAAATAATACATTCATCGTAAACTGTTTTCTTTTTGAAAAATTCCTAAAGCGTAGCATGTAAGAGAAGACAAATATAATAAACATGTCATATGACAATTATGTCAATTAGCGCATTAAACATCTAACAAAATCATAACAGGTTTATTAAGGATCAGTGAATGGCTGGAGAAGACTGTATGCTAAGGTTTACGTTTCATCATCCGGAATCGTCCTTTTGTTAACTCGAAGTTTTATCTCAAGCTCACTATGAAGGTATAAAGGATCAAAATATATATGCATAATTTATTATGTTTAAGGAATTTATAATATAAAGAATCTAATAACTTCAGTCAATCTATAGCTGTGATGAAACCGGTCCCAATAATAAACCTTCCAAGAAACGTAGTACCAGAAGGAGTATCGAACCGGGACGTCTCAGAAACATGCGTAGAAAGGAGTATACAGATAGAAAGAGTGATTAGAACAATTTTTCCATTCATAAATCTTATAGGATATTATGTTCCTCCTTCTGCTATCTATAATCTAAAGAAACGCATCTCTGCTAGCAGTAAACTGGGTTACCATGGGAACGAAATTATAACCCCAAAATCTGATTGGAGAACAAAAGATGTATTTCTCAAAAGTGTAAGAACTCTTCATTTGCCAGTAAAAAAAAATTGGAAGTTTTTGAGTTTTGTGATAAAAATGGAATTATATAAGGTCTTCCAAGCTAGCTTTAAGTAATTATAATATTATGAATAGATAAAATAACTAAGTTACGTTTTTATATCCCTGGGATTAGCTATTGGGATAGCCAGCGCATTCCCAGTGTTTCCAATTATAAGGAATTTATTTTTAATTGAAAAATTCATATGTTGAAATATAAATAAAATACTTCACACTTTGTGGAACATAGGCAAACCCAGAGACTGCATATTTACACTATTTGCAGGAAGTATATTGTTCAGTTTGATTTCACTCCAATTAGCACCAAAACCCTTTTACTAAATATTAGCGGGTGTTTAGAAATATCTAATTCACATCTGTTACGTTACCCAATGTTATTCTAAATCACATTCACAATAAACATCTTTCCAGTATTTAAATAAAATTTTAACAGACATATATAAGTAAATATAGAACCAACTTGAATTAAAAACATATATATTTTGGTATGTGAAACTTGACTTTATTTGCCATAATCGAACATTTTAGAAGACATTTAACTCATACATGTCTGTAAGTGGCTCATGTAAACGTGGAAAATCTCAATGGTACTCAACTAAAAGGACTGGGTTCGATACCTGCTAACACCAAAGTATTTACTCTCACATATTCAGAATCATGGCAATAATGGGCGATTACATTACTTTCGTAGAGACCAAATATGAAAGCTCTAGTCTGGAACTCTTGGGCAATGTCTTTATTACAAAAGTAGTTAAATTACTTAAAGGTATTGGTACTTTATGCAAAGTCTCCTAGAGAAGCGAATCTTTAATTGCAGGATACGTTTATGTCAATATTACATACACTATTCAATGTACAGATTAGATTCATAACCCTACTCTGTTCCTATATATAAGTTATTAGGTAAGGTAAGGTGAGGTTAGGTAAATTTTACAATAAAGTCTACTTTAGACACAATATAATCTTTATAAAACTTTACTCATATGATAACATTACATTCTATGTTTAACAGCCAGACAATATTCATAGCACTACTCTGTTCCTCTCTCTCTCTCTCTCTCTCTCTCTCTCTCTCTATATATATATATATATATATATATATATATATATATATATATATATATATATATATATATATATAGTTTATTACGTTAGGTTAGATAGAGTTTCTGTCAGAGAAAAACGATTCTTAATATGGTGATATTATATAGGCCTACTATGTTTATTTTCCAAGTTTGATTCCCCTCCATCTCTACCTTATTAATATATATAGTTTAATGGTTTAGGTTATGTGAGTTTAGGTTAGGTTACATAAAGACTACTTCAGAGAGAAGCGATTCTTTTATGCAGGATACTCATATGGTAATATTATATAGGTCTACTTCGTTTATTGCCCATGTTTGATTCACCTCCATCTCTACCTTATTAAAATATATAGTTTATTGGTTTAGGTTATGTGAGTTAAGGTTAGGTTACAAAAGGACTACGTCAGAGAGAAGCGATTGTTTTATGCAGAACACCCATATAGTAATATTATATCGGCCTACTACGTTTATAGTTCAGGTTTGATTTACATCCCTGCCTAATTTATATATATATATATATATATGTATATATATATATATATATATATATATATATTATTAGTTCAGGTTATGTGAGTTTAGGTTAGGTTACAAAAGGACTACTTCAGAGACAAGTGAGTTTTTAATGCAGGATACTCATATGGCAATATTACATAGGCCTACTATGTTTATTGTCCGGGTTTGATTCAGATCTCTACGCTAGTATATATATATATATATATATATATATATATATATATATATATATATATATATATATATATATATATTTATAATATATTTAGGTTATGTGAGATTAGGTTAGGCTACAAAAGGAGTACTGTAGAGAGAAGCGTTTCTCCTATGCAGGATACTCATATTGTAATACTATATACGCCTACTATGTTTATTGTCAATTTAGGTTAGGTTACATAAGGACGACTTCAGAGGGTTGTGTTTATTTATATGCTGTTTACTCAAGTTTTGATATTAGCCTATTTACTATAATTACTGTCCAGGTTAGATATATACTTCTACCATATTTATATAAATATACAGACTCAAAATGTTATCATATCACACAGGACTGTATTTTATATATTTAGTAACACAATAATAATTATAACATATATATCATAACAAATATAATAATTATAAGGAACAAAAAAACATGCCACATTGAATATATTCAAATCTACATTTTGCAACACATAACATAATGACGCCAACGTGAAAGGCAAAGAATATAGGGTTTATGAAAGCATTGTGTAACAAAATGCATTGTGTATGTCGTGACACGTATTGCAAATTAGACTAACTGCTTGAACCGTGTTAAGTGACAATCGCCACGCTGCACTAGTTAGCAAATAGTGTAGTGTTTTGTCCACTTGTTTAGTACATATTTTATATGTGACAGCTGATCCCTGTTGTGTCACATACATGAAATCAAATAAGAGGCGGCAGTAATGGAAACATATGACGAAGGATATTGTTGTGGCTGATAGTGTTGAATGAAGCTTCTAAGCACGTTCTGAACAGCAATCAGTGTGGCCACCCTATTTAACAGCAAATTTTTCTGTCATTAAAATCTAATCTATTTCTGCCAGTATTTTTTTCTTTTTCTGTAATAGCCTTTTCACACTCGTTGTTTCACAAAATGTGTTTTATGTTTTGCTTATAATGCTTCTCTGTCTATCTCGAGTACGTTTCAATTGAGTTTTCGTTCGTTAAAACTCTGACATTTCTTTCGGTACCTCTTTAGTTCGCCGAGATATATTCAACATCATCCAAGGTCATCGTCTCCATAAGCCGCTGGTTTTAAATTAATTTCTTTCGGAGCATCTGACACTCTTTTCATATAAGGAAATCGTCATTTCAGGCTATTTTATCTTTTTTTTGTAAAGTATTCTGATGGTTTTCTAAGTCAATCCCAGAGCTGGTAATGTGTTTGATTTAACCTAACATGTGTAACTCTTACTTTGGGGTAAATTATAAATTTTTTTTAAAGTTATTTCCTATACTTAAAATATTGCAGAAATATTGTATATTTAATTGGGGCCAGGCTAACATTAAACTAGTATATCTACGATGATTCTAGAAAATGAGCGAATCATCTTCGATATTTAATACATCCTAATTGGTCCAACGAAATCATACTAAAAAGGTACTTATTGTGCATAACTTGAAGCAAGTATTCCTTAAATTTTTAATTTAAATACATAAAACCTTCTTCCCACAATTAAAACTATTTTTAAAAAAATTTATGTATATTTTCATTGTAAACCAATCATCTACAGAAGAAATTATATCAACAGGAAAAAACTTTATTTGTAAGTAGGAGGCTATACATATGTTAATTAGCAATGAGTTAGATAATAACAACACTTGCAAATATACATACAAAACAAATATATTGGGTGATAAGCTTAAATCATTTGAAATACACATTAAAGCTAGTAAAAACAATTTTTTAGTCTTCTAATAAACAATATTTTAAATCACTAATAATTAGGATTCGATCATTGAAACAAGTTTAACCTAATACTTATTGTGGGTGTGTGTTGGTGTTACTAATAGGTATCCTGATTTATAACCGAAATTTAAACCCTATTTAGGCTACTTAAGCCTACTTAGGTTTCTAGAAAAAAATCAGTGTTAAAGGGTCGCAGAATAATAGGGCTACAATTGTTTTCAATGTTTATACATATTTTTATTAGTTTTCAGTATTATCATTTTAGTAGTATAAAACGTTTTGGTAGATTAACTTATATTATCAATATTATAAAAAATGTCAATAATTGTATTTATGTTCCTTTATTAGTCAGGTTCTGTGTTAACGGATTTGTTACGTGTAGAATGGTCTTTGGGTATCTTTCTTTTCATACAAAACGATAGACAGGGTTCGATAAGTGTAGAGTGGGCTCCGTAGTTCCAAACGACCGATTGACTACTAAGGTTACGACCCTGGACGAGCGATATATTCTCCTTTATATAGAACCTTCACCAAAATCGAGTATTTATGTGTTGGGCTAAAACCTCTAGCCTGATTTAAACATTGCTGGTTCGGTACAGTAGCACACAAGAGTTTATATTATTCTTGACCTTCAAACTACTGAGGTTAGTTAAACGCTAGTAGTCTAATGGTGATTAACAGGAGAATCTCAATTTATGGTTTTCTAAAGTCACTGTGACAATCAATCCGAGAAAAAAGTTATAGGAATATTTTAACATCCAAAATTATGTTTCTATTTTTACTATAGGAAGTAAAATGACGATTAAATATCATGCGATTTCTTGCTTATGTATTTTTTAAATTCTTCTTGAAATGTACGTGATCGTGTCACTAAAGTGCTCACACGAGAGACTTCAACGCAGAGAGAAGGAAATAAAGAGTAAATTATGTTACACTACTATCATATGATAATGATATTATTCTTATTCAGAAGGTGATATAAAAGTGCCTAGACTATAGACTATACGCCGTTAAAGCTCTTAAAGTGAGGTTAGGTCCTACATGAATAGAATTTATGTATCAAAACATTTTATGTTTACAAGGCCGGATTGCGTGTTTCAAACAACATAATCTTGAGAAGCCAGACCACTTTCATAAAACCCAAATTATGTTCTTATAAGCCAGTCCTATGTTACAACAGACTATGTTTATAGTTTTGTAGTTAGTTTAGAAGACCTTGCGAAATGATTCAAATACCGTATAGCGGAAAGTAACCACCAAATGACGTAAACATGATTTTAACAGGGGTTCTAGATGTAACAATCGGTGTAATACGTGTTACAGATTGGAATTTACTTGCACATAAATAGGTATCAACCAATGCATTTGTAATAAAGGCCCATGTCTTTTAAATAGAACAAAGGGTAGATGATGAGCATAGTTGAGTAGTATTATATTTTTAACACCAACCGAAGGATAAGTTTGTATAATTCTTTCATGAGCGACAAAAATTTCATTTCACTAGCTTTGTAATATATTTCACATTAATTTCAAAATTGAAATTGTCTAATTCAAATATTGTAACATTTACCTAGTTTCTTATAAACGGAGTTGAGAGGTATTAACTAATATGCTTACATAGTTCCCACAAAACAGTTTAATGTACCTAACGTCCCTTTGTGAAGATTTCGTATTTGAAAAGCAGGCCTCGGAGGAGCGCCTAATTGGATTCATGCAGAATTACTGGTCTCGACGATGTAGCTCTCAATAAGCTTACAAAAAGTATCATACATTCAATATTTCTTTAAAGATATGTTGAATAAACTGAAAATTTGGGGTTTGCTTTTTTGGCCTTGTTATTTCTTGCAAGACTTTAATATTTCGTCTAAAGTATACAAAGTCCTATAATGGATGTAAATTAAAGTACCTTCTAGAGTAAACTACTGTTTAAACATGGAATTTATTTAAATATAAGAAGTTATTTATTTCTTTTTATTTACTAATTCACAAACAATTTTAAGGCCTAACTTGTGTCAAATGAAATAAAAGACAACTGATTTTCAAATTGTATCTTAATAGTTGTATATAGGGTTTAAATATTCCTGTATGTCCCAGCTAAAACCTGAACCTCATCCTTTAAAGGAATATCTAACTGAGTTGCCCTAAGATCCAAGATATTAGCATTGAATAGTATTTCAAACAATTTATTTTTAAATATGGTAGAATGACTTTATATTTTATGACTTTCGATATTCATTTAAGCAACGAGAAAATATTTTAGTATACCAAACCAATTGTTTTAAAAAATGACGTTTGCTGATAAAAGTTAAAACGAAAACGTATGCAAAAGTGGATATGTGGAGGGTATAGACAAGTTGGTCGTCGTGCAAAAGTGGATATGTGGGGGGTAGAGACAAGTTGGTCGTCGTGCAAAAGTGGATATGTGGGGGGTAGAGACAAGTTGGTCGTCGTGCAAAAGGGGATATGTGGAGGGTATAGACAAGTTGGTCGTCGTGCAAAATTGGATATGTGGAGAGTGTAGACAAGTTGGTCATCATGCAAAAGTGGATATGTGGAGGGTATAGACAAGTTGGTCGTCGTGCAAAAGTGGATGTGTGGAGGGTATAGACAAATGGTCGTCGAGCAAAAGTGGATATGTGGGGGGTAGAGACAAGTTGCTCGCCGTGCAAAAGTGGATATATGGAAAGTATAGACAAGTTGGTCGTCTTGTAAAAGTGGATATGTGGAGGGTATAGACAAGTTGGCTGTCGTACAAAACTGAATATGTGGAGGGTATAGACAAGTTGGTCGTTGTGCAAAAGTGGATATGTGTAGGATAAAGACAAGTTGGTAGTCGTGCAAAAGTTGATATGTAGAAGGTATAGACAAGTTGGTCGTCGTGCAAAAGTGGATATGTGGAGGGTATAGACAAGTTGGTCGTCGTGCAAAAGGTGATATGTGGAGGGTATAGACAACTTGGGCGTCGTGCAAAAGTTGATATGTGGAGGGTATAGAGAAGTTGGTCGTCGTGCAAAAATCGATATCTGGCGGGTATAGACAAGTTGGGCGTCGTTCAAAAGTGGATATGTGGAGGGTATAGACTAGTTAGGCGTTTTGCAAACGTGGAAATGTGGAATTTTTAGAAAACTTGGGCGTCATGCAAAAGTAGTTTTGTCGAATCTATAGACAAATTGTGGGTCATGCAAAATTAGAAATGGATTTTTGGGGTCATGCAGTGGAAGTGAATTTTATAGACAACTTGTGGGTCATGGAAAAGTAAAATGGATTTTATAGACAACTTGTCGGTAATGCGGAAGTTGAAATTGAATGTATAGCTAGGCTCGGCTCGTGGTAGAGTGGAAATAGAATGTACAGACAGCTTCGGGCTCACGAAAAAATTAGAAAGGAATATATTGACGCAGAAAAGAGGACAACTTCCTTTTAGTTGTCAACAAGTGTAAATAAACATCCTCACTGTGGCTTGAACATACGATCTGTGTCTCCTTGTTTCGAACCAGTTTAATTAGAAACTGTAGAAAAACTGATACAGTTGTGATGAGCGAAAAGAATGTACTAAATGATCAAGCCGTTATCTGAAAGAGTCGAATTCTTCCGAAGAGTTTCCTGCAAACGTGCAATTGCCCTAAAGTTGCCAGACTGAACTACCCGATAACGCCCTACTTCCGTCTGTAAATTGGATTATTGCGAAAACATTTTGGGAAAGGAATCAGTGAAACACGTTAAAAATATTTCACAAATGTTATCACATTGTGAATATAAGTAAATATAAGTGGTTAAAAGGTATAGGCATATAACACTGGTGGATGTACAGGCGATATTATGGTCCCACCTATGGTAAGTGTTCAAAATAGAATAAGGCCTATTATCGATGTATTTCTGCTACATTGACAACAAATATATTTAAGAAATTTATAGGTAATGCGAAACTTATAGAGTCCTTCAGCTGGTTCAATTTACAAAAATAGCAAAATTTATATTTTTCTTAACACATGCATTTGTTGTGTATCTGTCACTGTTATTAAAAGCAGGTGTCACAGTACATAGGACCTGAATGTATGAGTTTATTTGCAATTATCTACCTGATACATCATTAGTATCCGAAGGAAACGCTCAAGGTTTTGAATTGTTTGTCTATATCTTCAAGATTTATCAGACCTTATGCTTTTGAGTCAGGTTAGCTGTTACTTTAAACTGGCCAAAATACATCAACTACATTAAATACCTATGAAGGTGTCTACTTGCTGCAGCGAGGTATGGGAGTATATAAAGTTACGATGATAAGGTATAAGACGTATGGTTAGATGGAGGAGAGGTGGGACTAAGCCAAGAGAAAGAGGGAAATAATGGCTCGCATGGCCATCAAGGGCGCAGGGAGAAGATAATAAAAACTTCCTTAATCGTTTAAAAGCCACTATATTTTACACATAAAAACCACTGTATTTTACAGTTTTGTAACGATTACATACTGAATTTTAAAAAGGAAATGAAAGCATTATAATTTCGAGATGGTTTTCTATATAAGTTGAAATAAAACTTAAAACTATTAATAAATGCGGACTTTATAACTCTGCAAAACCCTTCAACTTTCGCCTACGGCGGAATATTTCATTTTAAATCAGCTTCTAGTCACTCTGGAATGCCTGTACTACCCTAAATAGAAACACCGTCTAGAAAGAATTTTTATCTGCTCTACTGATACGCAATTGGCTCGATTTCTCTATGAGGACTTACTTCCAACCGGAGTCTAAGAAACAAGTCTACTAGGTGTTTGAGGTTTACTATTGAAATAATACTATTGAAACCCAATTGGTTTACTATTGAGGTAAAACAATTGAAAGACAAATTTATAAGAGAAAAACTGTGAAATGAGAACGCAAATAAATATTTTAAAGTGAATTAATCAACCTATGACATATTTAACTAAAATTATTCAATAATTGTCAAACCTGGGTAAAACGAAATTCATTATTTAGAGTCCTCAGTGGCCTTACTTATAACAAGGAACTAACACGCTATTGTCTAGACGATGTTTCTAGATTTGCTTAGTCAATCGTTCCAGCTAACCTTTTCTTTACGTGCAGTCTATTTTTGTCTGACCTTCCGCACTCGATCCGATATATTATTCCCGACAGCAACACATGCAAAGAGAGTATTAAGTATTGAAAATAGGAGAGTTGTAGGGCCGGGACATTCGTGTCTGGAGTAGGCTGAGGGATTGTTAGGCAATGGCCAGCAGCTAATGTTTATGTGAAATAAATTGCTTTTTTACGTAACAGCTATACAGTATAGTCATCTATAACGCTATAAACGGAAAATAGTTTAATAAATTTTTGTTCTATTGGAAAAAAATTGTATATCGGTTCACAATTTATTCTCTGTATAATTATAAGTACTATTAGTAAATTAATAGTAAATAATGTGTTTGTAAAACATCCTACCGATATTTTACCGTTAGACAGTTAAAAATAAAAGTGAACATTTAAAATGCCTGAAACTGTGTAAAAACAAGTCATAATGTCTAAATGACAAGAATTTGACTCTTCAAATTATGTTAACCTTCATATTTTCTCTGTTTTGATATTTTGCATGTGCATTATATTGTCAATGGCGGTTGCCGAACTTTTTATGTAATTAATAAACTAAAAAGTAGCAGCTTGTTTAATCTGTTTACTTAGTAATTAACTTAATGTTGAAGGATATACAGTATTTAACATTCTAAATAATTCAACTACTTTGTTTTTTACATGGAAATCAATGTAACAGTGAAATATCAGGAATTGCAACGGTTTTAGCTTTACAGCTTTAGTAGCTTCAGTAGCAAGTTTTGTAGCTTTACTGCGGTTATTAATAGTTATTGCGCCACTTTTACAAAGAAAGGCGTAGAAACAAATGTGTTTAAGGTAAAACATAAAGAGAGGTAAACTAACTAAATGACAGGTAAATAAAGCGAACCATAGGTAAACTGGCGCCCAACTATTACAAATAAAGACTTGTTCTTCAAGGTTTAAGAAAAACATAATAACAAGTAACAAAGAGTTTAGATTAAATATGTATATATATATATATATATATATATATATATATATATATATATAAATATATATATATATACAAGTATATAAAGCTTGTATATATGAAACTAAATATATTTATTTCGTCTCTCTATAAATCAAACAATCTACCTATCTATCTGTCTATCCGTCTGTTTGTCTGTCTGTCTTTCTAAAAATATATTTCTTTATTTATCTCTATCCATCTATCAATTTATCTATATATTACTATTTCTCTATCAATCTACCTATCTCTATCAATATCTATCCATCAATCTATCTTTTTATCTCGATATCCATCACATTAACATTTACCACTATATGGGTGGCTACTGTCATTAATTATGTTTTCACATTGCATAGTACAACATAAAACAAAGACACTTGAGACGTCTGACTTGGAGAGCAGGGTTAAAGCTGTGTAAGTTATTTCAAGTAAGTGATTGATGATGACTAACTTCCACTGCGGTTACTTCCTTTGTATGTTTCTACCATGAGTCTACTCTTGGCTCTAAAGAAGCAGACGCTTCCACCTGTCAAAGGTTTGCTTTAGTATAACATGTCTCGTAGTTCGTTTTATTTTGATTAAATAACTACTAGCGTGTTTCTGCTCCTTATATCAGGCAGATACTTTTCCCACGCCCTTGGATTTCAATGATTTAACAATTAATCCAGGACTTATTTAAGTCTCAACATTTGCGACTACTACGTTTATATAATTCATTAACTTTTTCAATTTAAAAGATCTGACTGTCCTTACTCATTTCGGACGGGGCATCAATAAATTGATTAAAACGTGTATACATTACGTTGTTACAAGCATGTGTTAAAAGCAACATAATGTTTACTATGAATCAGATAAGACTATTTAATGCAAGTATGTATGGAAAAGTAGTATATTTCATGAAGTAAATATATATATATATCGTTTAAAGGAGGGGTCTCCAACCTTTTTTATTCAAGGGCTAAATCGAAAACTTTTGGAGCAGACAATATTTTAGAGCAGAAATTCTAGCCCCCACCATTCACCCATGACTTCTTTTCTAATCTAGATCTCTGTTGTGGTTTTTGAGACTTGTTTGCTTAGTTTTTTACTTGCTTACAGCTAGTTTTACACTTATAGAGAAAAGAAGTGGCATGTGTGAGACGAGTACTGTACTCATAATTAATGGTAAAAATGCTTAAAGGGAAATATGTTACAAAACAATAATTTTGTTTCTACGGGCCGGAAAACGTCGGTTTGCGGGCCGTAGGTTGGAAACTCTGGGTTTCAAGGGATGCCTTATCCGTTTCACCTCATGAGATAGACAATGATACAGTTAATAAAAAAGTAATATCAGGCTATCCTAGGGTATATTAGAGAAATCATAGCATGCGTTGGTAGCACTGCTAACCTAAAACAGACATCAAAAACATCCCGAAAGGCAAATGGATAATAGAACGGATTGACTTATTTCCATTTGAAGCTAAACAAAGCGTAGGCTATGTTCTGAACAAAGGCACGAAGTGAACAGACTGAAAGTTTGGCAGAATGCCAAACTTTTATTCAATCCTCAAGCAAACGTGGCGATGCTCTATTAAGAATCACATTCGCCCTCCCCTTTCAGTTTACTGAAGACAAAAGAAATCGATATTGACCACTTAATTTGAAACTAGGGAAATGAAGATAATGGTGAAGTTTGCTGAGAGAAACAGGTGATACTGATGTTTTCAGTTGAGTGCTTCTTCTGTTACCGTTAAACTAATACGATTTACCTAACACAGTTACATTTAAAAATCTGTTTTAAATGTTTTAAATTGATTTAATATGATTTTAAATTTATTCTAGAGCAATAAACTTTTAATTATGTTTTTTTCGTTACTAAAGTGTATAACTCTTATGTCGCAGTGAAATGGCCACGAAGTAATAGTAGTTTAAAGAAATCAACAAATATCTTCTCCGAGATTCCAACAATTTTATTAATTTGGTTGTTCCAAAGTTAGGATCCGCTCTACATAATGTAAGTATTATAAATAATTTTGTAATGAAATCTATCCTACAAATTGGGGAAATTAGCATAAATATACTCTGACACCAATAAACGACATTAAGTAGCCTAAACTCATTTATAATTATTGTATATATTTTCATTTTACCAATAGTTCTATATATAACCACCTATAAGGTTGTGTATCGTCCCACCGTCTACATATGTTGACATTATGTATCTCGACAAAGGCTGGGATATATAGTCAAGTATTTTTATCGCTGCAAATGTCTTGGCATTAACAAGAAATGGGAGTTTAAAAAAACGTATTCTATACGTAAACAGTACACATTACTTTGTGATACAAAATATGATTTTCAGGAGATTGCTAGTGAAAACTATATTTAATAGAAACGAGCGGAGCACATGGTCGGTTGTAAATGTTTTCTAACACTTTTCCTTTACCTGAGATTGAGTTTTTTTCTCATTATTATCTCTAAGACTTTTTTGATACCATGATTGCTTATATTTTTGCCCAGTGACATATTTAGGGAAGACCGAGGCAAAGTGGATAACTTTTGTTTAAACCGCTGACAAATCTCGAATAAAATTTTAAAAAAATTATTTGTGACAGTGTTAAATATCGTCTAACATACATCAGCTATTCATAGGTAAATAGTTATTTACTAAACTAAAAAAGCAGGGATGTAAATAAATTTTTTATATATAAATATAAATTATTCGTGTTGCCCAGGTACTCTGGGCAAAGTCAGTATTGTAACCCAGGTAAAGTGAATTTTTGTACTCAATAACTTGAAAAAGGAAAACTTTGCGATAAAATGCACACAAGCACAAAATATCTCCATAACATTTAATTTTACAAAATAAAATTAATTTTATTATACACATTACGCCAAAACCTTTTAATAAATATCCTTATATTCTTTTAATTTTTAACATTAAGTAGAATGAAAAGAAGTTATATTGTTAGTCGACTTCAACAGTCGTGACAAAGGTCAAATAAATATGATCCGACACAGTGTAAACAACCTTCATGAGTCCATTCAAGACGCTGCCCGCACTGTATCCAATCATCCAGAGAGGGTCGTCGTATTTTCCCTGGTAAATTTAACAACATTAATATTTTTAAAATTGTGTTTTTTTCTTATTATAAACAGCTGTTAATGATTGTTGTTCTTTTTTAGACTTCTTTAAATCCTGTTTCGTGCAAAGAAAGCCAAAAGGAATATTGTAGGATTTTGACGATTCTGAAATAGCATTGAAACCATCTTCAAAAGATTAAATATCTAATTTTAAACTTTTTTCAGAGCATTTAGCTTGGCTTGTCTTCCTTTCATATTTGTATATCATCTGTAAAACCAAATTTGGTTTCAGTTTCCGTTTTAAATAATTTATTTGCTAGCTTTGTATGATGGTGAGTGAAGTATACTTGTATAAAATATACCCGGGCAAAGTGAATAGCCACCCACTTTGCTCTATTCAC